>JAHREE010000448.1:35838-60614 GCA_033628505.1 Tringa tobata
CCCCTCAAAGCTATTCCTCTGGTCAACGCGTGCCTGGATTCAGCAAGAGGAGTAGCCCCACGCTGGGTAGGACATTATGTTTTCATATGGCTGCTTCCACCTTCCCTCCATCCTCCACCCCCAGGGAATGGCACAGTTCAGCCTCGCTGGGAAGGGACCCTCCCCCTGGCCAGCTCGCCCACCTATATTTCAAGCTAACATCTGACATGCATTTTGACACAGCCGTGCCTCCCCTCTCTTTTCCCCACTACCTTGCCTTGTTTAGAGCCTGTTTTTTTCTTCCATTGCCAAAACACAATGACTGTTATAATTAACAGATTATCTCAGTGCGACAGCTGCAGTCCTTTGAAAATTAGGTTGAATAACAGGATCCTGCCGTATGGTAATTTCTTTTCATCTCTCAAATATTTTCTCTCTCTCACTGTCGTTTCTACCTCTTTTTTTTTTTTTCTTTCTTTTCTCTCTCCCCTCCCCTACCTGTCACCAGCTCCCTGACTGCATGAGTGAGTGATATCTTTGGGGTGAAACAGGCTAAAGGGCTCTCTCTACCTTCATCAGCTGTTTTCATCCCTCTCCTTTTACCACCACACCTCGCAGAGAGGCAGTGATTGCAAGGAGGATCATAAACATGTCAGGAAAAAAATGCGCCCACCAGAAGCCGTGGTCAGAGGCCCTCCCTGAATCCCCGCTGGCTCGGAAAGGGAATTGCATGGGAAGGGGATGCAGCAGCCTGAACCACCGCCGGCAGCTTTCCCACGGGGCTCTGAGCGCAGCGGTGTGGCTGAGTGGTTTGTACCGAGCTAGCCAGGGTGCTCTGCCCACCCACCCACCCCTCCGCCTTCTTGCTGACTCAGTACCTGCCCCTGACTCACCACTTGCTCACTGAATGGGGACTGGCAGTACTTATACGGCATCCTTCCCTCTCGCTAAGGCAATAGCTCTGCCACTTACCACCCCCTCTCCCCATTATCCACCTACATCTGTCTCTCTACCGACTCAATCAACCCAAGCCAGCCAAAAAAGCAGCTCGCTGGAAATTCGGGGTTTCAAAACCAAAATAAGAGCTGGTGCTGCTCCCAGCTGGACCCAAACTAAAGGCTCGGGAAATCTCCTCCTCCACGACTGGAGATCCCCTGGCCCCTGCTGCAAACTGGACTGATCCATTCGCCGAAGTAGCTGGACTCCTCAGGCCTCTGCTTGGGCAGATGTGCTAGCACACAGCGTTTCAGGCTGTGAGGATGACCAGTCAGATATATGGGACAGGTCTGTTGGGATGGAGCCGGGATTTGGCAACTGAAAGGCTTCAAGTTCAACGTGTTCTGGAGTGAAGAAATCTGCAACTTTGTCGTGGACTGTACCAGGAGCATTAGCTAATTATTTTCAATGCCTGGCTTGAGCTCACGCAAAATGCCTTGATCCCGCACTGCTCATTTCAACCATGTCCGTAATATATACAACACTATCTGTTACAATTAAACATTGCTTTTTCCCCTTGAAAAACAGGGCAATATTCCTCCACACCACCCATCCATCGCAGCCTAACCCACCTCTGCAAAGGCTCACTCCAGCTGAGTCCTGGGCCTCCTCCTGCCTCCTCAGCGAAGCCATTTCCTCTTCTCCTATGGAGTTCCACCTCATTTATTTCCCTAATCCCGACTCAGTAGAACAGAAACACTTTGTCACCATTATTCTGCCAAAAGCCAAGTACAGTCTTTTAACAAACACTCATCCGTTCCATTGTATTTCAGCAGTCTCCAGTAATGCTCCTCCTAGTTGTCCATGATCTCTCTCTTTTCATCCTTTGCCACCCTCACCCTGCATTCTCCCTCTGCTTTCACTCCAGACCCTGTGTTGGCTCGTGGCACTTAAAGCACATCTCCTCATTCATTCACTGTCACTTATCCAAATGCTGCCTTCACTTATTAATTCTCCTTTTTTCTAGTAGCATCCCTCCTCTGAGTGCTTTGTACAGTCCTACTTACGTATCCAATAATAGTATTTTCCCAATGAGTGAGTCATATACCCCTTTGCTGACATTTAGAATTCTCCTTGTTCTTTGAAACACGTTTATTCATTCCCCCTCTCTACAATTATATATATGTCTACTCATGGTGGTGTGTTTCCTACAGCAGCCGTGCAGCAAACAGATGATCCATGCAAATAACCCAACAAAATAATTGTCTCTGGTGGTACCTTGTCATCCTCCATTTTAATTATGTAGGCCAAAGCTAATTCAAGCTACAAAGCAATCAAAAATAGGGGACACCTTAATTTAAGAAACACCCCACCCTTCCCTTTGTTCTTGCTCAGTCCAGATTTCAATCTTTTTTTTCCCACCTATTTGCTGCTTTGCCTCTTTTGATGTTGTTAGTAACAGAGTACATGGAGGCTGCAACTGATATTGGGCCTCTGGTTTCCTTGGTGCTGTAAACATTTAAGTGAGAAATAAACTTTGCTTCAGACTGTTCCCAAGCTGAAAGAACAGGAAAAAAAAAAAAGGAAAAAAAAAAAGGAGTATCACTCAGGTAATAGGGGCACATAAATGTCTTACCCACTAACCCAGGTAATATACATTCCATGATCAGGGAGTGATGCCGCATCCCCCTAAATCTCTCTCCAGAGGCTTCATCAGGTAGCCCTAGCAAGTAATTCATCTGGCAGTCCCTCCTTATTTCTCACCGTAGCCTTTATTCCTTCCCCCACACTTCTCTTTGCTTCTTTTCAGTCCTTAGTCACCCTTGCTTATGCTGTATTTTATTTATTCCTTACTACTCCTCTTAATCTGCATAGGCCAAACCCTAAGCTCTGTAGTCACCCTGACTCATTTCCTACCCAGGAAAAGCAAGGATTTAAATCAGTGGGAAAGCCTGTGGTGTCAATCTGGACAGAGACTGACACTGCACGGGGACTCCCGCATGATTATTTCTTGTTCTCTTCTCACTCACTCAGGTCTGCATTTAGCAACATACTCCAGCATGCACCCAACTGTAAACCTATGCAAGTCCCATTCAGCTTCTCGATTGCTTTCTTCAGCAACATCTGTGTTGATGGTTCCCACATCTTCCAAACACAACAGATCCTCCTTCTGTGCTTCCTCTTCCTAGCCTCTTTGTTACCCACCCACCAACATCCTTTCTCTAGTTTTGAGAAATTTAGATTTTAACTTTTTTTTTCCCTTTGCCTGTTTGGATTTTCTTATTTTCACTGCTGCCCGGGGACTCCAGCTTGTAATTTCACCTCCCTTTTCCTGAGATTGCTATGTTGAATAAAACACTGACTTCCCCCTCTGCTCTCCAGTATTCTGAAATCCTGAATTGGGCCATTGAGGAGAAAAACTATTGGCCAGGATTGCTGTCTCTGATACTGAAACAGATCTGGCAGTAATATTTACAGGCTACTTTGAAAGCTCCAGGGATGGCTTGTGGCCAAAAACGATGATATCCACCCCCTCTTTTTTTTAATGATGTCTTCCTATGACTCAGTCTGGTCCATAAGTCAAAATGAGATTATTTTTTTTTTTAACCATCCTCCCTTTAAGCAATGAGAACAAGAGCCTAAGAACAGAACGCCGTAGCATCACGGACAGGACGGGCTACGTCACGAGGAATGCAACTTGGGGTGTCCTTGGTGGCTTCAAAAGAAGCAGAACAAAAGGCACATGTCCTCTTTCCAGAGAAATGAGTTTTGGCAGAGCTAAGCTGGCAATTGCCTGAGTTTTCTAAACTTAGTTTTATCTGTAAGCAAAGCGAGAAACACGCGGGAAGCAGAGACACCGTGACCTCGGGGGCTCATGACTTCCTGGGCTCAGCAAGGAGCTACCGTGCCCTTTATTATCCACCCTTGTACAGAGGCAGAGTCTTGAATAAAGGGGACGGTGTAGGGGGAACTGTGACAGCTGTTTCAAAGTGGGACTGTGGCGTACCAGCGCAGCCTGCCCACACACTCTTACCTCTGCCTCCAGCTACACAGTCTGCAGCAACAAACAGCCATTCAAATGCTTGATAAACGAGCAGTTCAGCCGGAGACCACTTAATTTGCTCCTTGCCTTCTTTGTCTGCCGGTGGCAGGGAAAAAAAAAAAAAATGCGTGTTTGGAAATTGGCAGTGTTGCGTATAGCGTTACCAGGCTGGAGTTATACTGACTGCTAGAGGAAATAAATAAATAAAGAAATAAATAAATGAAAACAAAATGGGAGGAGAGGGAAGGCGGCTGAGACCTGGGGAGAAGAAGGGTGGTGTGGGAGTGGGGAGGGGGGGGCCAGGGAAAGAAAAAGGGAGAGAAATGAGACAGTATTGTATCCAAGACTAGATACTACGATGATGAGGACATTAAGAATATGATAGATAGGCAGGGAAGGAAGGCAAACAGACAGAAGCAGGCACAGAGAAGGAGACAGAGACGAAGGAGGGAGGGAGAAGGAAGAGAGAGAGGCAGAATTAATTTAGGAGGAATATACTGAAAACATAATCTTCTCAACGGGAAAAAAGGAGAGAGAGAATTAAACAAACAGCGACAGGAAACTGGGAAAGAATAACTTTTTTTTTATGAGCTTGTTAACATTTGTGAAGTTAAGTAACCCTAAATTTATGCCATTAATTTGCATGTATTACGTTTTTTTTCTCCGCTGCCAGTTTATAGTCTCTGTGAAACCTTTAAAAAGTGGCTTTTTTTCCTCCTTTTCCCTTCGCTTGTGTTAATTAAGGCTTGTGATATATGTATATTTTTACACCGCCGCGTTGCTCTAGCATTTAATCATCAAATGGCCCTTTTTGTCTTTTCCTTGGGCCACTCCTGCCTCTTTTCCTCCTCTCCACAGAAACATGAGGAGGTCTGTGGGTCTCCCCCATCCACACCCATCTGTAAGCACGCCTAGAGCCTGGCTGGGCTCCCACCGCCCGTGTCCCTGTGAGACAAGGCGGCTGTCACAACGGGGAGACGTGGGGAGGATCTTCAGCTGCTGAAGAGTTAACAGCTCCAATCCACTCGGGCAATCACATTGCCATGCTGAAGCACGCTGTATTTACACATCACCAATCACTGGGGAGCCTTAAAATCGGATTCTCGGGGGAAATCCAGCCAAAGAGCACAGTGAGATTCCTAATGAAGGTTTGTGGCCAGAGCTGGGGGAGGCACAAGTGATGGATACACTATAATCGCCTGCTGGCAGAAAAGGGGATGCAGGTCATCCTCCAGGGCTTTGGTAGCACCCAGACATCTCCAGGCTAAAATGTGCATAGAAAGAGCTGCTGTAGAAAATACAGCAGCTTCTTCCCTCCACCCAGAGGACTGCCCCACACCCGTTCCAGAGACAGCAGTCCCTCCTCTCCTCCCAAGGACTCTTCTTTCTGGGCAGACAGATCTCTCTTCTAAGCACATCACTGACTTTGGAAGTGCCCTAGGCCAACACAAAGCGTAGCTGGTGGAGCCCTTTTGGCAGCTGTCCCAGCGAGCATATTTCTGAGCTCAGCTGGACAGGAGTCTTGGTCCTAAATGTGCTTTGATTGCTTTGCTCCTCTCGAAAGGCTCTGTATCTCCCAGCTGTAAGCAGAGTTTGCTGAAGCAAGAAGCAGGTTGCTAAGCCTGGTTTGGATGCTGTTTGGTCTCTAGTGGAGCTGACGGGACTTGTCTTGTTAAAAGCCAGCTGAGCTGAGACCACAAGCACTGAACATTGATGCAGACCTAAACACCCGCCACGGGAGACACAGCAACTCGAGCAGCGAATAAGGGTGATTGCTGGTCACAGCAAAGATGGTGTTCCCTCATCCCCTATGGAGGAAGCTTGTGATATCCTTGGGGCTCTGACAGGCATATGACAGGTTTCTGGAGGGTCTCTGCTGAACTGGAGTTGGAAAGGAGAGGTAGGGGAGACAGACCAGGCTTTCCGCACTGTCACAATTATTTTGCCATATGGGGGTGTTGAGCACCAGAGAGGATATTCTGATTTACTCCCTGGCTTACTGTTGCTGTGGCAACGGGAGAAATAGAGGCCAAACCAGGCTGCATCTGCAATGTGGTGGTAATAGGGAGTTTGGGTTCCCATGTGTTTGTTTGTTTGTTTGTTTGGCTGTTTGCAGGAGCCACATGGTGAAAAAGCACTGTCGCCATGAAAAGGGAACGGGGCCCAAATTGTACCCAGACAAATATGCCCTCCTCTCATGCAACAGCAAAACAGTCATGCATGCAGTCATATTCGCAGTACACAGCCTGAGGAACACCAGCACATACATATGTCCTCTCTTCCCACCACGCATACACCTCAGGAGCTGGAGGTCCCCTAGCTGCTCCACCATTGTCCCCTGGTGGACTTCTTTTTTCATAGATACAAAGCCCCTGTGCACTGGACACTTTCTAGTAGGGCCCTGAAGAACAACTAAGAGTCTGGGGCCCACCAGCTTGTCTCAGCAAGAGAATCTCCTCCACCATCAGGTCCACACATCCCAGTTAGCCATGACCCTAAGGGGTACCATACCCCCACGTTGGCTGCTGAGGAAATACTCCTCCCTGCACATACTCCTCCAGCACATCATAGTGATTAGTTCTTACGTCCTGATGTGATCAACAAAACAAACTCAGCCCTGTTTCAACACTCGCATCCACAGTTGAGAGAGGTGGCCTCCATTCCTAACATCAGAATGAGACCTCAGGTCACATAAATTAGCTTGTTGCAGATGACGACCTTCAACTGTGACACCACCATCTTATGAATCTGCTAGCACAATTCCCACCCCAGAAAGCAAGCTGTAGAGCAAAGTACAGCCTCTTTCCCTCCCTCTCATCCAGCCTGCTGGGACCCAAGTATTCTCAGCCTAAACTGTGGCCTTTGAGAAAGGTTCCACATCCAATGCATCCAAAGTGCTGGCTCCAGAGATCTCCTTGGGGTCAGGTGGAAGGAATTCTTCATCTGCCCCTCACAGCCTCAAGGCTGCTCCCTGGAGAGCTGGAAGCACAGAATAGCCTTATAGCAAGACAAAGTTGCTACTCAGTCACATCCTGATCCATTCTCTCTGATCCAACAGCCCGTAACAGGCTGAAGCTAGGAAGGGTGCAGGAGAGAAATAGCCTGATGACAGGGCAGGAGCAGGGTTTGCTCAGGCATAGAGGCCTTGGTGTTCCTCAAAATCAGACTCCTAATCAGCTTTGGGAGTCCTGTGTTGCAGCTTTTGCAATGGAGAGGTAAAGTCCATGGCAGAGAGAGACTGATTTTCCTCAGTCTTGGGGGGACAGGCCCCTGTGAGATGGGACACCTGTATGGGGACAGTGTACATGGGGTCTGAGAAGAAAAGGGTGGTGAAGCCTGTAACCTGTTGGCTGCTGGTAGTAGTGACTTGAAGGACATTGTGGTAAAAAAAAAAAGGGGGGGTGGGGGAAGAGGTTAAGGTTGAGCTGGAAAAGATGAGGTGACGGAGATGAGAGGCTCTGCAGGGATGAAAAGCTTCTCCAGAACATTGTGCAGAGAGAAGTCCAGCTCAATCCCAGTGAGGACAAGACAGCCAACAGGGCATGTGTGGTGGTTGCACGTGTGCTACAGGAATCTGCTGTGGGTCTGCAGAGTGCCTGGCCACCCAGAGCCCTGTGCACACAGGAGAGGTGAGATCGTGTGTAGATTTCCTTCCTTTCACTCCTGTCTGCCTTCCCTCCCATCGTTCCTGAGACTCCATCTGGCTCCACTATTTTTACACACATACATGCACACATAAAAAAAAAAAGAGAAAATAAACACTTAATTTCTAACCTAATCAGCCCTTCTCTCACTAATTAGCACCCTCTGAGCACATCCACAGGCTGTGAGAGATACTCTGGGGTTGATAATGACCCCCAACCTGCAGATGCATATGCTGACGGGTCAGCAGAGCCAAGAGCAAGCCAGGGGGGAGGCAGGGAGGAGAGTGACCTTTGCTGTTTGGTTTTTTTTCCTCAAATCTGGGATACTGGAAGGGGGATATCTCCTTTTTTGGCAGGATCCCTTGTGTGTATGTGTTTTTCTGTGGGAGAGTGCGTGTGTGTGTGTGTGTGTGCACGCATGTGTGCCGAGGAGGGGGGAAGCTGGAGAGATTTGGAGGGAGGGGACTGGAACAAAATTCTGGCGCTGAGCCCAAACCTGAAACACATGCCAATTTGTGCCTCTTGCTGGTGGTAATGAAGGGCTCCGTTCAGGACACACGGGACACTAATTAAGGGGCTTCAAAGGCAGCTTTCTGCAGAGTGCTCTCTGAAGGGGGGCTGAGGGGAGGAAGGAGCACAAGAGGGGGGTGTTCTCCACTCAATGGAAGACTTCTGGCTCCTAGCGCTGCTGGGAAGGCACTTTTTCTTTCTGCCTGTCTCCCATAGCAACTCCTACCCATGAGAGCTAAGAAGGTGCAAGCATCTGGCAGCTCAACAGCGAGCAGGCAAGGCAGGCTCTGGTACCAAGTGTGTGCTGCCATGGGGAGGAAAAAGTTCCCAGTGGAAGTGGAGGGAATGCTTAAAAGAAGCAAAGGTGGACATAGGGAATGGCAGAAAGAGAGAGAAGAAGAGAAGGAGCGGGAAGGAGAGAGGCAGGGACTCGGTGTGATTGGTTTGCAAAGGTAGCACCTGTGGGAAGAAGAGTTGCCCTTAGTCTCCAGGGGTTTGCAGGGAATAAAGCCCTGGATCACCACAGATCAATGCAACATGGCTGAGTCTTGTCAACTGCATCCCACAGGGTTATTTCTCATTAGACACCGGATGGTGCAAACTTTGTGAAGAGGACAATGGGCAAGACAACAGAGAATGTGCCTCCAATGTGTCAGTCTGGGCACAAGGCTCTGGGCTTAGCTGGGCACCAAAGACAAACAGGCACTGTATGGGCACCCAAAGAGCTCTACCCCACTTCCAGGAGCTTCACAGACCTTGGCCCTACCACCTCTAAGCATGGCAAATTCACTCATAGCCCTAACGTTCCCGTCTCAAAGGGAAGGAGGCAAGCCACAGAATGGGTGATGGGACTCAGCCATGGCCACCAAAGAGAGTCTCAGGTCAGCTCTCCTGCTTCCTACCTGGTACCCCAACTGCACACCTGCCCACCCTCCCTCCATGGGAGTAAGCATGAAGCAGCAGCTCTGGTGGAAAACAGGCCTGTGCTGAGATTGATTAAACGGGGACAGAGTGTGGGAGGGAAGAGAAGAATAAATTGGCAGAGAGAGCAACAGAGCGTTAGTGAGAGACAGGAAGAAAGGATGAGTGAGAAGTATGGTGAGGAAGAGAAAAAAGAGAATAGAGGGTTATCTACAGATTATATTCAGCAGGCCATGCATCAAGCACAGAGAGAAAGCGAGGGAAAGAAGAGAGGTGATATGAGCACATGAGAAGGAGAAGAAGTGAGAAAAGACTCACAAAGAGCAACAGAAGCAGACAGCTTGAGAGAGAAGTAGTGTTTCACTGATTCTGCATGACAGCATGCTCCCTGCCATCACTCACCACCCCACAAGCTGCCAGAGTGCCCCACAGCTCCAATTAGCTTCAGAGAGAGCTGCCTTCTCTATGCCAGGCTGTCTCAGCACCACACATGGGTCACCTGGACACAGCTGCTTGGGAGTCAGGACCAGCCCTGACACAGTGAGCTATGGGTATACAATATTTAACCAAGGAGAAGCAGAAGGCTAGCTAAACTCACCTTTCAGTAGTCCTCTAATGCTTCTCCACAACTGTCCGGAGCTGTAGTTTTTCTGACCTTTCTGCTTGCTCCTGTTCACTGTCCTCCTGTGCACCAACCCACACTTAACCGCTTATTCCGGATGGCCTGCTCCATGTCTCCTGTGCTCAGTGTCACCCAGCCAAAAGCACGGCCACCTGCAGCCCAGAGCAGGGCTATGACTACTGCTGGAGGAGGCTCACCCCAGGAGAAGCACCTGGGGTGAGACTGGCTGAGGTGTGAGTCAGGCCAGCGGCTCGCCAGCGCAGGGAAAGCAGTGCAAGGCAATTCTTAACATCAGCTCTTGGGCAAAAGGCTTCACGTGCATATCCAGCAATTCCCTGTCTGCTTCCTTACTGCTGACCAGCCATGAATCTCACTGCCCAGCCCAAACGGTTTCTGAGAAGACGTGGCCGGATTCCTAGGCAGACAGAGCCAAAAGGGTTTGGGTGCAGAAACACATTATGGTGCTGGAATCTGCCCCAAAGCAGGTGTTACAGCTGCCTGGGCTGAGGGTTTGCTAGGATCTGCAGGAAAAAGCATCAGCCTCAGGGAGGTGCAGACATAGTCTCGGATATAATTGCAAGACACAGCCTTGGAAGAGCCTAGCTCCATCACTGACTCATCTTATGCAAGTGTAACAACCACGGCACAGTCCAGAGAAGTCCAGGGCACTCATGCACCCTGCCTCCTTCCATCCCCCAGACCACCAAACACTTTCCATCAGCTGCTAACAGCTGCTGAACCTTTACTAAGAAAGCCAGGAAAGATCTAAATTAAACCGGAGAGCAGAGCTCATCACCAACCTCTTCTGACCATGGGGGAAATAACAGCCAAATTCAGGTTCACAGAAAGATAACAACCTTAGTTTCCATGCAGAGAAGAAACAGGGACACTCTCCAGCCTCCCCTTTCCTCACGAGTTCTTTCTTCTGCCCCACATCCTTCTATCCTGTGCAATCCACATTGGATGCCATGCCAAGGATAGATAAACAGACAACTAGTGAATCACTCTTACTAAGTATGAACTGATTATTTAAAAAAAAAAAATAATCGAAAGAGAGGGAGAGAAAATCAAAGCTGGGATTACAGGCTTAGCAAGCATGAGTGCATATTCAGCCTACACTGTTCTCTTTGTGACTCTGTCACACCAGTAGACTGCTAAGAGAGTTATACCATTACTAACATGACAGCATTGTCCTACCCAGGCCTGGATTAGAAATCCCAGTGGCTGTGTGGAGGGGAAAAGTCCCTTGGCAGTAGCAGGCACTTGGCCTCACGATGCCTTCCACTCGCAGCATGCTGGCCAGGCAGGGAGAAGTACTCAATTATCAGGCAGGCTCTGCCTTTTCCTAGGCCAGCTTTCTCTTATTGTCTGACTGCTTTCTCCCTGGCCAGTGATGCTTGAGAAGTCCGTCACGCAAGAGAAACTCAAGATGGTCCAGGCAATTCCTGAATCAGGCGGACTTCTCACAGCTGACCCCTTCCTCCTCCTCACGAATACACAGTCTTCTCTGAGCATGGATAGGCTGCTCAGTCCACAGGTGGTGAATATCTCCTTCACAAACCCAGGACCTCCAACAACAGCCTGGAAAACTGGATCTCCCTGTTCCCTGCTGGGCTGAGAGCACCAGTCAGTTGTGATTCCTTAGTGCTTCTCTGCTCTAAAATCATCCTACAGTCACAGGGCTGAGACTGATTGCCCTCATTACATTCACTTCTTAAGGAGGACTCCACCAGTTGTTAAACATGTTAAAGATGTGTGTGTTGCCCTAATGCAATTCTCAAACATCTCCTTTGTTTCAAGTAACCCGTCTATAAATACCACTCAAAACATCTTGGCAATCAGATCATCAGCCGCACTCTCATCCACTGCTTGTACCCCTTGAGACATCCCTGAGGACTGTGAACCCTCTCTGGGATAGTGCCGTTATCTGCTGGCACAGACTGAGAAAAAAAGGCAGTAAATGCAGGCCAGGATGCAGAAAGAGGAAGGGCTGTTGAGTCACATGCTCTGTCATTGCCCTGCCAGCAGCCAACATCTCTGCTGAGGTGACCGACAAGGATTCGGGGGACCAGCTTTGGTACCACTGAGCGAAAATGAAATGGATGCTGTGTAAATTGGCTGTGTCAGTCCCTGGATCTCCAGAGAGGGAAGGAGGAGTTGGATGTGGAGTGAGAAAGGCAGTGAACTGAGATGAGGAGAGAATTGGGTACGCAGTGCCTGGAGGGCGAGGGTCAAGACCAAGAGCAGCAGAAGGAGCTGCCTAAGACAGCTGCTCACCCAGATGGTCTCCAGTCTGCAGCCTTCAGATCTTGCCTTAGCTCCAACCCTGTGGCTGGTGCTTGTGGCCTCATCCCCCCACATCCCTCTTCTGCAGCCAGCAAAGCCATTGATGGGGCAGGCTCTGTACCACTGCAGGAACTGGGGCAGGGACCAGTCCTCGTTCACAGTACCCCAGTACTACTTCATCTGTCCCAACCCAAAGAGTCAAGGGAATAAACACATTTATTCTTCCCAGAGCTGCCCCAGGGCTAGGCTACAATATTTTATGGCCCAGTTCTTAGCCTATTTGCATTTTGTATTTTTACTTCAACTGCTGTTTGTTTCCAGGCATTTGGGATGCCTAATGATTTTCAAAGCAATGTTTATTTTAATCCCTCTAATTTATTAATACACTGGTTGGCCTCGAAGTGCTTGGGAAAGAAGAGTAACGAGGTTGTAACCAGTGCTTTGAAAAAAGCATCAAACTGTCATACGAGCACATCAAAGCAAGAGCAAGCAGCCCACTTTGTTGGCTACATCATGATACAGCCTCATGGGTCCTCCAGGTTGGTGTCAGGCTTTCTCATACATGTCACCCTGCAACACTACCAGGCTCACCAGCTCCGAGGAGCAAGTAAAAAAAAGTAGCGATGCCCAGAGGCACCTCCCCATGAAAAGTCTGCCCTCTGTCACCTTCTCGCGTGCTGTGAGAACCTAACGTGCCACTAAGGTGCAGACAGTATAAACCATGCTGACACCCATGTGGGTTTGCAGGCAACGCTGCAATCTGCCAATAAATCAAAGGTGCGCTTGGCCCCCACCCTCCACTGTGCTCTCTTCAGCCAAGTGCTCTGTGGTGAGGGTACAGTTTCACACACAGGGCAGTCCCTGAAAGAATAATGAGCATAAATGCTGCTAATCATGCAAATGAGAGGGCTTTGAATCTCTGCTAGTCAGTCCCAAAAGGAAAATATCAGATTTCCTCAGCACCAGAAAACAACTGACAGGTCCTGAAAATCCTAGGGTCTGCCCTCAGATAACTTTTCCCTCCTCCAGGAAAGTGATGAGTGTGCCCCATTGTGCTTTGGTGAACCTGCCCTAAGTCAAGGCCTAAAGACCACAGTACTTCTCATCTGACAGCTTCATAACATCCTTACAGCTGCAAAGCCCCTGTGCCCTCAATGGTCCAACTGAGCTGAAGAACCCCTTTCTCCCATCTCACACCTGCTAAAAAAGGCTCACAGCAGTACAGGTTCCCTTATCCATTGCCACTGCTACGGCTCTGAACATGTTAGCCACGGACCAGCATTTGCCGGAGACCCACCACTTGCAGAAAGCAGAAGCCTCTTTCTTCTGTAGTGCAGGGCTTCCTGCAAGTGTACATCTTGTGCTAAAGGGCTGAGGTGACTCCATAAACAGCTCTGTGAAAGCAGCCTGAAGTTGCTGCTGGTTGTCATGATGAGTTAGTTGTGCTAGATGTCCTCCAGAAGCACAGTTCTGCCTGGGAATAGACAATGACTACTGTTTACAGGGGGCAAACACATCCTGGCTGAATGAGCTTATTACAACAGCCAGCACGGCGGTCTGGAAAGTGGGGGGGCACCTGCACTGACATTCTCTTTGCGCTGGTGGACAGACTGCCAGAAACAGAAGCGCCTCAAGAAAGACAATGGTGGGATACAAGCTCTTTCAGCCAGGATGCAGGGAGGAAAAAAAAAAAAATGTTTTTGCAGTGGCAGTTGTAAAGTGGTTTCTGGAGTGGCTGCCTTTGCTGAGATACACAGGTTCTGTCAGCACCGACGCAGCCTACACAGAAGCGTGCCCCAAGCTCACTCCTCACCCATCCAAAGGCAGGAGCCTGCATGCCCAGCAGCTCCGATGCAATACATTTGCAGGACAAGTTATCTCCTCGGCAGTGCCTGGTCAGACACCTCCCTGGGACAGGAGGTCACAGCAATAGGTTTACTCCCTTTCCCACCCCCAGATTTGGCCTGCTCCTACCAGGGGTAGCTCCAGTTGCTGCCGAGACATCACTGCTCATCCCTCACCACGTATTGCTGTGTCCCCAACCACCCTATTAATTTTTTTTTGCTTCCAAATCTTGTACTCTGCTTTAAAAAGACCCTCTTCTATCCTAGCTATGTCTCCAAGCTGACAAACGGGAGCCCAGGGACGAGGGCTGTCTGCCACAGTGTCCTCTCATTCCCTGCTCCTTCGTGGGGTGCCAGTCTGCCAGCAGAGCATTCCCCCCTTCCCTCCCCGATTCCCCACATTTCCACCACCTCCTGCCAGCACAAGAAAGGCCCCCTGGGGAGGCACTGAGACTGCTCACCCTTCTTCTTCTCTCCCATCTCCTCCTTCTCCTCCTGTGTGGAACCCCCGATGGCATCTACCCACTCACTGGGAGGGACATCAGAGATGTCGTGCCTGCCCTGCTCCTGGTACTCAGTACCAGTTACCTTGTTATGAGGGCACTGTCAACCACTCTGGCAGCCTTCCCCTCCCACCCAGCCCCCCTAGAGCCAACAGGAAGAAAAGGGGTGGCATGAATCCCAGCTCTCTGCTGTGCCTTGTAGACAGGGCATTATCTTCACCCTACAAAGCAGGGTAACTCTTAGCAGTGCTGGGAGAGGTGGTGCTTGTGAGCACGTAGGTGATAAAGTCAGGTTACTACCTCCCTGCCCCAGCAAGACACCTTGCTCGATCTCCCTCCTGCCCATGCCTCTGGGGTAGGGAGCTCCCTGCTTTAGCAAAGCCTGGTCTCCCAGCCAGCTCTCCTAGGCTGCAGAGGAGATAAAGATCTTTGAAGCAGGATTTGAATGGAGTCCTCAGCTTGATGATGCCCTACTTAAGGAGAAAGCCAGGGTGAATTAACCCTGATCTCTGCTCTCAACATGATGCACCAACAAGCGATGAGGACTTTGGAGGGAAATAACCAGAGGGACAGCAGACAAATAGGCTCTCAGAGCCTTCCTAAGAGGAGCATAACAAGCTCATGTACTTAAAGCCAAAACCCTTCTCCCTCTCCCTGTAGGTTTCTTGATGTCTTTTCTCCTATTGCCTTTATGATCCCTCAGCAAAGACCACAGCCTCGGCAACACAGCCCCAGCAGGGAAGTCCAAGAAAAGCCAAACCCTACAGGATCAAGCCTTTCTTATCTAAGAGCTCAGGCAAGGGCCATCTGACCCCAGGATGCTTTCTCCAGCAGTGACAAGCACAGAGGCTTTGGAAAAAGGAGCAGAACCTGGCTAAGATATAGTGATGGCTCCCCAGGTTACTCTCTCAGACAAGTTGAAGCCAGTGGATTTCATAATTTGGACATGGTCCCTACGAATTTACAAAATTCCTCCAAAAAGACCTTCTCTAGTCTCCCCTTTAACTGCTGCACTTTATAGTTGCACTTTATAGCTACGTGCCAGGTGCATTTCTGGCGGCAAGAAAGGGGACAGTAAAAGGCCCATCCATGAAGGAAGAGCCTCTTTTGCAGTCCTTCCAGCGCAGAGTGTCCCTGTAGACAGGGAGGAGGGCAGGTCTTCCTCCTCCATGCTCCTCTGTAGGAGCGAAGGGTAATGAACACACCAGGAAAGTTCAGCAGCGCTTGGGTGAGGCCTGTGGGTCTCCGAGTAAGAGCATGCCAGACAAAACGGGGAGACAGTCACTGTGAGTGCTCACATTCAACGAGGCCATAAAACTGGTTCCCCAGGGGAACCCCCTGACCCCAGGGGGTGTGCGCCTGTGTGCTGCCTGCCTGCCAGGGCGCCTGCCCACCGGGGAACTCTCCATCTAAACCAGCTGACAGCTGCTCTCCTGAGTTTCCTGGACACCAATAATGTTTTCCCTTTTCTAATCTCCCTGATGTAAATCCATTCACAACGAGTGCCTAGAGACTTTTAATTCCATCGGCATTAAACTCACTAAAACCTCTATTACCAAAAGCTTTTAGGATTTTCCCCAGAATGTACGAGTCAGGTTCGTAACGTGACAGAACTCCACCTCTCTAGGGTGTCTGAGAAATTAATTTGTGCTCTCTAAACGCCAGGTTCACTGACCAGACATTCAAAGTATCCCCCTTCCCCTCAGTTAGCTCCAGCCGCTGATACAACACGGCCGTTCCCAGGTGCTGAGCTGTCTTCTGAAGCATCCGTAACAGCGTGAGAAGAGCCCCCCACCTTCTAATAGGCAAGAGCAGATCGTCTACCACAGCAGAGCCATACCAGGGGTTCACAGATGCTGTATTAGAAGTGGAAATGGTCTGTTGCAGTGGCCCCTTGATGCACTTGTAGAGCAAAGGGTCACGACACTGACGTTCCCCAATAAGAAGTGAAAAGGCAGCGTGGTCTTATCTCAGGGCTGCGCACAGCCAGATGATGTAAAAGCACAGGGATTATCCAGCTACACCTCAGTAGAGAAGGTGGCTGGATGCTGAGACGACTTGAAGGTGGTGGTGGAGGGGGGGAAGTCAGCTGTGAGTCAGTGCGCGAGGTTTCTAAACGCTATAATACTCCAGAGATGGTGCATTTATCCTTCGGCCCTGGAGGTTCATTGGTTGCTGTAATAGAGCAGAGAGATGCAATCATCTTCCGATCCCAGAGGTCTTTTTAGGTGCTATAATAGAGTGGTGGTGATCAAGCCGTCTCCGAAGCCTTGGGGTTGCTGGCACGCAGCAGGGGTGACGTCAGCGTCTCTCAGCCCCCGCAGTCCCCAGCTCCTGGATTCCAGGAGAGGTGCTGGAGATGTCGTTTCCACCCCAGAGGTTCACAGGGGCTGTGATGATGTCAGCTTTGAAACGCTGCCAAAGTTCCCTCTGGCCGTACAGGAGCATTTAACCCCATGGAAAGGTGCGGCAGTGACCCCAGGTCTCTGGGCACTGGGACACGAGCCCGGCTGCTCCCACTCTATCCACATCAGCTGCAGTGGGTGTAGCTCCGAGCTACCCACCAAAACAAATCACAGCTCCAAGAATATAAGAGAGCACAGAGATCCAGCGAGGAGCAGCATGCGGAGTTGCTCCTCAGTGTTTGTTTTCCCGGCTTAAAAAACATTTCCCTGCGCAAGGACTCGCTCCGCTCACACCTCGTGGGCTGCCCAGGAAGAAGACATACTTACAAGGAGTCTGAGATTTGTGTGTGCTACACACAAATAGCTAGAAATCAGACTCTGTGAACAGTCTCAGTTAGCCAAGCTGTTAATGACTTCAGCACCCTATATCATGTATTCAGTAAAAAAAAAAAAAAAACAAAACTGGGACCACCTCCTGGGTAGGGAATGCTGTAGGACAAGGAGGAGGTGTTTATAGACTCAGCTCCTTACACTGAAGAAAGGGGGAAATAATCAGATACAATTTCAGGGTTTCTATAGGCCCAGGGATTTCTCTCCTCCAATCAGCCCCAGCAGATTTTTAATTGTGGGCTCCAGCTTGGCCTGGCAAATGGAAAGGCTGCAATACCCTGTTATCCTGTCACTGATTCCCGCATCCATAGCTCAGGCAGGAGGTGAAAGCATGGACAATCTCCCAGGAATGTCTGGGAACTTTCCAGGTTAGGTTTCTGATAGCGGGCAATTTCAAGAATTTAAGTGTGTTTGCATTTTTTGTATGTGTGTGTTGTTTGGTTTTCACTGGAACTCTGAGGCTGAAACTCAGTTCAAACTCAGAGGCTGAAAATATTGCTTCTTACTATTGACTTTGAGACAATTATGCCAGTTGATATTAGGAGGGAATCTGGCCCCATTCTTACCTGAGCTTGAGGGTGCTCCTGAACACACGTGATGCTAGGAAGAGTTGAGACATGAACAGAAGTTCACTTATATCCCAGCAGGTGTTATTAAGGCAAGGTGCATGCTGGGGAACAACCATTCCAGATCAGAGAGATGTCCACACTGACTCTCATGAAAGACATCACCAGATTTTTGGGGGGAAAAGGTGGAAAAACCTCAAACAGATAGGTGAGGAACAATGTGCTCCTACCTTCATTTTTTTATTGGTCACTATGAGTTCTGGGTTAATATAGGCTCTGAAGACTAAACCTGAAGGTTCAGGCTCCAAAATTGGGCTCGTCCTTTGTTAAAGCTCATTTGTGTATTCTTGCTCTCCACAAAAATACACTAGCTCGCGATGAACCTTTCTAAATTCTTGGTCCTGACAAAATCTCATGACTTGGAGCTCCACAGCCCAACCTTGTGAATCTGAATCCCATGCATTTTAATTTCACTGTGCATTCCCTCACTCCTGTGGAAGGAAGGAAAGGTGTACTCATATGTAGCGTAATTTTATTTCCTTTCAACAACCACTCCCAGCCTGCTGTCTGACACTAGCAACCTTTGTCTCCTCCATCTCTTCACCTGGGGGTGTTCACGGGCTTTCTGCCTCACCTCAGAGCCACCTCAATTCTCCAGCATCCCTTCGGAAACAGGCTGACCCCAGTTCAGTGTGCAACTCCAAACTAGGCAGCAACACAGGTGTACCGAGAGCCTTGCAGCTCTTCCAAAGTACTCCCTACCCACTGCCTCCGCAGCCAGACAGCTACTTTGCCTGCTCAAGGGCATCCCAACGCGGGGCAGAGCTCTGCAAAGAGCTCCCTGACATCCGCCCACACTTTTCATTTGGCTGATACCCTTCATTCAGGACCTTCAGGGGTTTCTAAAGAGCCTCGAGTCTGCCCTGCGACACGCGTTGCTTTGAACGTGTCAACGCTGAGCTTCCTTCGCCAGAGCGCAGCGCATTCGTTTAACTTAGCTCTCTTTCCCCGGCGTTTCTCACAGCCCTTTCTGGCCACAGCCAACTTAATAACTTTGTCTCATCTGCAAATCTTCATACGGCATATCTTTCCTCCCACCTTTCCAAGTCATTAAACAATACAGTAAATCACATGGGATTTAGAAGAGAACCTGGAGGCCATATTAACCTTTTGCCATGGCGAAACTTCACTGTTTAATCCCCTCATTCTTTCAGCCTCCTATACAGTTTTTGATCTATGTCAATATTTTTTCTCTCACTGACTACTTAGCTCCTTTAGTAGCTCTTGTACAGGATCTTTCAAAAGCCTTTTGGAAGTCTAAATACATTATATCAGTTGGTTTTCCTTTATCCACTGCTTTATTGACACTTTCAAAGAGTTGTAGGAGATTAGCAAGATGCAGTTTTCTTCTGCTGAACGCGTGCTGGTTAGGCCCTATCAGGCCACAATCTTCCAGATGTCTTCAAGCATTGCTTTTTAATTATCATTCCCACCAGTTTACCAGATACAGATGCAAAGCTTACTGATCTTTAATTCCCCGGATCATCACTGGAGCCTTTTTTTAAATATAGGTACAACATTTGGTCTTCTCCAATTCCCTGAATCAGTAGCTTTTTTTTTTTTTCACAAGAGATTGCATATTTTTGTTAGCAGCTCAATCACTTAAGCTCCTTCCAAACTCTCGGATTTAACCATCTGGACTTGATAACTTATTGTTCAGGGAAAGTGGGGGAGGTTTTGTGGTTTTTTTCAGTGGGTTTTGGGTTTTTTTGTGATTGGCTTTGTCCCAGCACCCATTATTATACCAGCATGGTTTCCAACAGTTTCTCATCTAAGGAGATACGGGAAAAGAATCTCACAAACACCGTTGGTAGGGACAGCTGATATAAGAGAAATCATAAGAGACTTCAGCTCCCCAGCAACATCCTAAAAATGGAGATACTGAGTCACTTTAAACACAGGAGGTGACTGGAATTGATCAGTGCAAGTTTTCTTGGATAACTTCCACCCTGTTCTGACCGACCAGGCTAGTTTTGCTCATTTGTTTGGGTCTCTTGCTGAATAGTGATTTCCATCTTGACCCCAGAAGATTCAGGGCAGGAACAGAGCTAGCTTGATTATATACAGCAATAAAAAGAAAGTGACCTCAGTGCTGGGGGATGCATGAACCGGGGAGGAGATGAAACCCAGCGAGGATGAAAAGAAGTAAATCAGAAGGTGAGCAGAACAATGCTGGG
Source organism: Tringa tobata (assembly GCA_033628505.1). Lineage (NCBI taxonomy): Eukaryota > Metazoa > Chordata > Aves > Charadriiformes > Scolopacidae > Tringa > Tringa tobata. Next base: position 55,725 of record JAHREE010000448.1, read on the forward strand.
CTGTTAGCTCCATTGATTGCCTTTCAACTGAATCAGCCCCAAGACATGAAGCGCAATGGGAAATGCTGGGGAACTCAAATAAGTAGCCCCATTACATGAATGTTTCTCTCTTTGTGCCGGGCTGGTTCTCGATAGCTCTCACCATGCTGGCTGGCTTTGAAAGGCATGGGAGTTCAGATCAAGGCACAGCCTGATGGCCCTGATATGCCACTGGCTTCAAGCCACATGGCCCATTGGTCCTACAACAGGGGGACAGGGAGGAAGCTCAAGATGGGCAAGAGGCACCCACAGATTGAAGTCACAGCTACACCACAGCACACACATGACGGCCTTGTGACACATGTTCACATGCAAGACTGTCGGCAGGCCAACACTGGCATTCCACCTTCTAGAAACTGCCACACTCCCATCAAAAATGACAGAACATCTATATGAAATCTACCTCCCCTATGACAGACCTGGCGTACCTACCTTACCTGATAGATACGTGCTTAAGTATATTTCATAAAAGAGAAAGAGAAACTGCCATAAATCCCTCTTACCTAATTGCTGCCATTCAGATTTTATGGGATGTGTTGATGGGGCAGTTGTAGAGAAAATTCTGCCTCATGTAGCATGTTGAATTCAGTCCCTGCAGACATTGCCTACCTGAGGTAAAGTGGCCATAAGTATTGCTGGGGAGCAGTCTAAAGGCAAGTCTGTGGCTCCCTGTAAGACCCCACCAACATCCCTCCATCACAGAGCAAGGCAATTCCCAGCAGTGCTAGGCAGCACACTCAGTTCCTCTGGCTCCACAAGGCCAGGGTCAGGAGGACAGAGGACATGGAGAGGGGTTTCTCAGCCATGCTCCCTCCTCCGTATCAGGAGCAGAGGAACAGGCACAGGAGAAGACAGCCCAGAGCAGGAGAAGGGAATCTCAGGCTGCTTATTCCCTGGGTTAAGGAGGTGGACGGGAGATGAATGGTCCCTTGTGCAGAGCTGGTCCTCCTGCCACACCTTTTCAGACCACATCCATACCAAGTACAAACACAGTAAGGTCAAACTCAAATGTGTATAAGAGACTTCCACACCACATTGTCACCACAGGGACATACTGCTCTCTTCCTGCCTCCTCTTTCTTCCTTTGCTGCTTCTGCCCTTTTTCTCTTAGGTCTTCCCTCTTTCTTAGTGTCTCCATCCCCTCCCTCCCCCTACCTGCCTCGCAATACCCTTTCCTTGTGCGATACCTCCCTCCACCTCCAAGAAACGAAGTGGGGCTCACACCTGAAGAAGCACAGCAGGGATGAGACAGGGGAGGAGCTCACGGGAGGAAGAGGTCTTCTTCAGCCCCCGAGTTAGCCCAGCACAACTCCTCAGCCTCTGACCTGGCCCCACACACTAGGCACAACCCTGCTGAAGATGCCTGCTTGGGCTGGGATAAAGCACTATGGACACCTGCACAGGTGCTGTGCTACCACGTACAGGCTGAGCTGGGCAGAGAGGTAGCAGGAATCCCATCCAGCTGCTCTTCTAGCAAGGCTTTTACTCCTCTCCCTCTCCTCAGGCTCGTGGGTCACACACACATGTGCATCTCAGGGCTGTGATGCCACTCAGCCTGTGCAGAGGGTGCAAGGGGGAGGTGAAGTGACGGGGCCGGCGGTGGCTGGACGCCAGTCGTGGCCTGTACCAGGGTCCCCTTTGATCCCCTGACACACACACAGACACACGGCGTGGCTGCTCGGGGAGGCTCAGCCAAGAAGCCTGCCCTCCGCCGCTGAATCCCCACTCTGTTTCCCAAGTGACAAGCCACAAACTCCCTTTCTCTTCCCAAACAAACAGAGGCTTGAGTGAATCACTGCCTCAGCCCTGGCACACAGCACCCCGCTCATTATGGATTCTCCTCCAGCATCCAGCCCCCCCGCGAAGGTCAGCATGCAGCCATGCCAGCAGAGAGCCCGCAGGCTGCACCTCCCTTTCCCCACAGCATCCCTCTGTGCAGCCTGAAGCACCATCCAAATAGTAAGCATGCCTTCATGTCCCCCTTCCCCATCCTCCTCCCCTCCCTTGGCGTTTGTGGCTACAGCCTGCCCCACGCAAAAGTAGGGGAAACTGAGGCACAGGATGGTGACTGCTGAGAGACCACCCTGGGATCAGGCAGGTCAGGAGACCTTAGCAACAAGGTTTTGTAGGCAGTGTCATCTCTTGGCTTCAACCCCCAAAAGCTCATCTCAAGTAAAGTAAAGCTGCCTTCAGACTGCAAAACCTGGGCAGCAAATGCTCCTCCTTATCACAAGAGCCTTGCATACGTCTCCATACAAGCATGAGGCGAGCCACCCCTGCCCTTGTCCTCCCCCGCAAAAAAAAGCTACCTCTCTCAGCAACACGGACTCCCAAGTGACATCTCTGGAAGAAGTCCCCGCAGTGTAACAGTAAGGGTTAGTGCTCGCACTGTCCCAAGTGAGCACCTGCCTCTGATGGAGTTATCTTCTCGGCTCTGGCCCAGATGCAGCCTCATTTCCTACCAACAGGGTCCTGTGAGGAACAATAACGCCTCTCCTGCACCCCATGCACTGACCACAGGGCTGTGGGGTGGTCAAGGCTGGAGGGCAACATCCTTCTGTTGAGACAACCCTTCCCTTCCCCTTCACTGCAATGCCTGCCTTCCTCCCAGCTGGAGTCGTCCTCTCGTCCCCGCACACACGCTCTCCAGGGCAGCGTGCGAGAAACTCAAAAACCCTTAGGGAGAGCCAGGCAGAGATGTGGCCACCAGCCAGAGGACGTGCTTGTCTCTCTAGGATCTCCCTGGACCTGGGGTGGCACTAGGAGAGATGGAGCTACAGAGAACTGGGTTTCTGCCTCGCCGTGCATCACTTTGCAAGGCACCAGGGAGACAAGGGCTGTTGTAACTCCTGAAAGGGGAGGGCAGCTGCCTGGTGTGGGGCATGGCTTGCTCCCTGCTAAGACTGTAATTCAACCCTCTTTCAAACCGGCTTGCCCGACAGGAGGGACTGAACCAGGCTGGCTGCGGCGCGCAGTTGCATCTGTGAAATTAGCCAGAGCACACACGATCCGGAGTGCCTGCCAGATGTGGAAGGACAAACAGCACTCGAGCCAGCGTCAAGCTGGAGTGGTGCAGCCAGATAATACCCAACACAACGTAAACCTTGCCAGTACAGAGTTAAGCCAACATTGTTTTCTAAACAAGTCTGAAGCAGCGGAGTGAGTTCATACCGGATCAGCATTTTCTACCATGTAGCCGCAGCAGTTTTGACCCTCCCTAGAGGTGGATTTATTGTCTTGTCCACCCCGAGCCGGTGCCAAAGCCATGCCCTGAGAGAGGCTGAGGAATTTAACCAATGCCAAATGGCTTTGAAGGCTCCATCCGGGAGGACCTTGCTTTCTGTGAACTCCCCAGTGACGAAACCGAGAGCGACTGCACGGTCACGCTTCCTGCCGGCCCCGGCCAAGAGGAAGGGTGACACATCAACAGCGCTACAGTCACTCCATCACCCGCAAACACACACGCGCACGCACACTGAAGGGTGTGAACCACAGGGGAAAAGATCACTTCGCAGTATTGTCAGCTGGCAGCAGCATCCAGAAACGATCCCTCCAGGGAACATCAGCCATTCCCGAGGCGGCCCCAAAGCTGCTCCTGCCCAGCACGTTGTGCACCGGGAGGTCAGGAGGGATGGGGAGTGCTGGAGAGGGAGTGAGGAAGGAAAGAGGGAAAAGCGGGGCTCAGGGGTACCCCAAAAGAGGAGGAAAACCAGCTGGCACCACCAGACAGAAGTTGAAGGTGGTGTTTTGGGTGGAGGAGGACATGTTGGGGTGGTTGGAGAGGGGGACACTGAGGAGTTCCCGCGGTGGCAGCAGGGAGATGCACTGGAAGATACAGCCTTCTTGCTGTCACCAGGTAGGACCTGGGCAGGAGGGGAGCAACTCCTTCAGGGGAATACCACACGGGCACCACTGCCAGGGATGCGCTGCAACATGGGCCCTGACAGCCCTTTCCCCTAAGAGGAACGCATCAGCCCCGAAACCTGACTCAGAAAACCGCAGCATCTACCAGAGTCTGTGCAGAGCCTGGAACCACAGCCTGGCAGGTGCGAACCCCCTGGACATCATCCCTTCTAAAATCCTCTCCTCTGAGGATGCCCGCTGCCTCGCCAGCAGCTCCTTGCTTCAGAGACTCCTTCTGGGGAAAGGCACCTCCAGGCAGGTCCATGCTCCTCAAGGGCCGGCGGCGCGGCTGGGCCTGCCCGGGCGATGGGAGAAAACAGCTGCTCCCTGCTCCCCTCCTGTCCCCCGCTTCCCTCCTGTCCCCCGCTCCAGCAGCAGCTCCAGGGGCACAGAGACACAGCATGGAAACAGGGCGGCTGCTCTCCCTGCCTTCCCCGTGGAGGAGCCGGGGAAAGGGGCACCGAGGGCAGCCCCAGGCGGCGGGAGGCCCTTTCAGGTGCTCCCAAGAGCTTTGCGCCCCAAAAATGGGTCAGGCTCGGCACAGGGCCCCTTGGCTGTCTGTGCAGGGCACACGGCGTTCCCAGCTTATGAAACACACCATCTCCGGCAGGAAAACATCCCTTCCAGCCAGGCAGGAGCACCAGGGGACAGCAGATAAGCAGCGACAAAGAGCATGCCCATCACCCCAAAAAAGCTGTGCCAGGCTGGGCTGGGTATTCAGAGGAGCTACCTGCCTAGGAAATGGAGGCCAGCACCCTCCCCAGGGAATCGGGATACCCAAAATATCCATGAGAGGAGGAGGGAGGGGAAACACCCCCCCACCCCATCCTGCCTGGCCCACTCCCGGCCGCCTGATGCCCACTCCAGCTGCATCCCAGAGGGGACCCAGGCCAGGGTGGCAGAGCCCAGCCATGCTGCTGGCTGCAGCATCCTCATCCCAGCTGCCCC
>JAHREE010000448.1:80575-110245 GCA_033628505.1 Tringa tobata
AGCAGGTCGTGGGGGGGGATTGGGGAGGGGATGGATGCCCCCACCTCGTGTCACCCCTTGGAGCTGTGCTGTCCCCTGCCCCACAGCTGTCTCATTCCTGGCTGCGCTCAGGCAGCGCTCCCAGGCAGGCACACAGGCGAGCACGACAGGCGGGGAGGGAGCAGCGGTCCAGGGAGGGCACGCACAGCCGGAGGATTTGCTGCCTTCGCCGCATCCGCATCACTGGGGGAAGAAGGCAGAAAGGGCTGTATTGGCATTTAAAACGCGAGTGATTAATTCGCCACGGGCTCGGCTGATAGGGCTCCGGGACCAGAGCCGGCACCGCTTCTCCCAGCCGGGGAGGCTGTGACGGGCGAAGGTCCCTCTCCCATGGAGCCAGCTCCGAGCTCTCCTCGCCCGCACGGCCACCGCTCCGGTGCGGGCGGAAAGGGGTGGGCCTCCACCGGAGACATGAGCACGCATGCAACAGCTGCTGGGGGGCTGCACACCTCCGAAAACACACATGCACACGAGCAACAGCTGCTGGGGAACTACACACACACACACACACACACACTTCCTTACAACAGCTGCTGAAGAGCCGCACGCAACATGCAACAGCTTCCCGGGATCACACACAAGCACCAGCTGCTGGGGAACATCACACACACAGAGGCTACAGCTTTTCAGAGTCAAGTCACCCACATGAAAACACAACAGCTTCTAGGAACGACACACGTACGAGCAACAGCTCCTGAGGAGCTACACACACACATACATATGCAGGCAACAGCTATACACCTTCTAACACAGGTATGTGCGACAGCCACAGGGAACTACACCTTGAAACGTGCCCCTGCAGTATTTGCTGAGAAAATCAACAGATAAAACTGCAACAGGGGGAAGCTGGGGGAAACCTTTCATCCGCGCACAAATCCACGCATGCGACTGCTCTGGGGAGATTGTCTCTCGTACACCCCCTCAAATGAGCACCGCAGAAATGCTCCTCAGAAACCACCCGAAGCCACGTACCCTCACGTACATGCAACAGCTCACGGGAAGACCTTCCACCTCCCTACGCCCAAACCCACACGTGCCAGCGCTGATGGAGGTCTTGCCTACAGTCAGAAATCCATGTGCTCCAGGTGGTGGGGAGCCAGGCACAGCTCAGCCCCCAAACAGGCAAGCTGGCAACAGCTGCTAGGAAACCACCTTGCCAAACACAGGGTGGCTCTGAAGAAATGACTCCCCCCAGCCCCTCCACAGAAAGCACGAGCGTACATGACAGCTAGAGATGAATAATCCCTGGACAGACATGCAGAAGCAGAGACCACAGCCGAAGGGACAGGGCGCATCCCTTGCACTCACCGTGGCTGTGGAGGGACTGCCCGTCTCACTCAGACGGGCGCAGACATGCAACAGCTGCAAAGAAACTTAGGAACATAGGACATTGGATGGGAGCTGGCTTCCTGGGATGTGCAATCCAGTCTCCTGCTATTCCAGGCAACCACATCATATAATCTTGCTCAGAAATGTCTCAAGGTCCATCCTAGCGCTATGAGACTATTTGTTCCCTGCTCAGAGGCTGTTCTGGCCCCCGGCCACTCTGATGTTAGAAACCTGCCCCAACACCTACGTTTACTTATGACCAATTCACACCCACGTGCTTTTGTGCCAGTTGACCGTGTCCTTCGCAGAGGCAAGCAGAGAGGATGCAAGATCAGGTGGAAATGCTCCGAAGCCTCCACTCTACAGCTGAACAGACACCATCTGCACCCCTGCCTCACACAAACACCCGCCACAGCTGGGCAAGGACATTCCCCTCCGCCTAAACATTAACACGCTTGGAATGGCTTGTAGGAAAACAGACACCTAACTCTGCCACCCACAGCGCTCACAGGCACACGGGTACAGACATACAAACTCGTGTGACCTCTGACAGGAAACTAATTACTTTCTTCATGCAGTCCAAAAACCCCAGAGAAATTACTCTGCCACACACACCCCCCACTGCAAGCAACGCTGGTATTAAATGCTTTATATGGTGACATCCTGTTGCACCTAAAGAAGCTCACCTGCGTTCCACCTCCCCAACCTGCTAGTCATTGCACAAGCACAGAACGATGTAAATATCCCATCTATCTCACACCTGCAGACCTATGGAGGAGAGTGAGCTCCTTTGACCTTCTGCACGTTTTTCTCTCTCTTGGGAGAGAAATAACCTCACACAAGTTCAAACCCAGCAAGAACAGGATTGCCCCATGCCTTCTCACATGCATACAGCAGCCTCAGGGGCAGGGCACCAAACCCATAAACACTGCAGGTGGAGCAAATAATCAGTAATCCCATGGGAATGAGTTGCCTCCCTCAAAACACAAGCAACAGGTGTAAAGGACCCATCTGCATTCCTCACAATCAAATCCCAAAGATGTAGCAAAAGTGGCCCCAAGCGTCACACACCACCTTGATGGCATGAAAAAACAAGCTGGTCTACCAGGTACAAACACACAGGGGCATCAGACCTGTTGAAAACGACACATAGGAAACTTATTGTATCCTCTTTTACCTTAAACCTTCAAAATCAAGTGGGGAAAAAAACACACAGAAACACACACACTCCTCAGAGAGACAAGAGGTGAGTAGCTCTGAGGACACTTCTGGATGTTCCCTGGACCGCTTGTAGATGTCTGTTCCCAGTGGATTGAATGCCAAAGCTACTAACTCCACCTGGGGTGGGAGGAGAAGGCAGCTTCTTTTGCAGCTGAAAACTTTGATTTCTTTGCCTTCATCACTTGTGACCTTGGGTTTTTCTCCAAGCATTTTGAAAGCCAAATTCTAAAGAAACAGAGACTTGCTTCCATCTTTTTCTACCTCTTCCAAGGACCGACACTATCTAATCTTGGAGGGTGTTGAAGCTGGAGGAAAGGTTTCCAACTCCAAATCAACACAGGATTTGTTCCTGCTTGAGTTCCTCCAGGATCATCTTGCAGTCAGTTCGGAATGGGTCTCCCAGAGGCTCTCCTGCTGGCACAGATCCATTCTGGACTCAGAAGTGCTGGGGCAGGATCCTTGTGCTGCCAGGGCCCGTGGGGGTCAAATGGACCTCGCTCATACTCCCACTGACCCAGGAACAATACTGAAATCCAGCAGAACAGCCCCAAGAGACAAGCGGAAGTAATCACCACATCCCCAGTGGTGTGGGACATTTGGGTCCTTGATCTGATTGGAAGCCAGGCCCCTGATGTTTATTCATCCCTTTGCAGATGATCATCCAGAGGGTAGAGAAGCTCACCCACATGTTTATTTTGCAGAGGCTCTGACCTTGTCAAAAGCCCTGGAAAGACTCTGTTGTTTGTTACTTCATAAGTTAAAAAAAAAAAAAAAAAAACACACTTCACCAAGAAAAAAGCCTCCTAAGGACGTCATAGATACTTCCAGTCAGCTGCAGAGGCACCTCACTCTCTATGTCCAGCACAACAGAAAAAAAAGCACCTTCTAATTCTTTTGTGCTGATGTCTCTGAGACCACCACCCTCCAGCCAGTCCAGACCTCTCTGCCCCCTTAACGGGGATGAAAACAGCCCCGAGAACCACCTTGGTTTACACCTTTCTGCTCAGCTGCTGCTCTGTGGGGCTGCTACATCCTCTAAGACTGTAGATGCTGTTGGGGTGAACAAGGGAGCTGACCTTATTAGAGCAATTCCCTAGAGTTATTCCAACATATGCCAGGGAGCTGTTAAGTCCCGGAATAGCCCAGCATCTGGGAGTCACAAAAGTGATGAAAAAACTGATTTTTAACCCTCTGTGCCCAGACTGGGGAGTACTGGAGGTAATGTTCAGCCTGGACGGTACCTCTAGGGAGCAGGAACTGGGAGCGCAGACGGCCATTCCCCCCTCTTCCCCATCACCTGGACCCTGTGCCATTTGCCTGCAAGAGCCAGGCAGGGAGAGCAGCCACGCAGTCTGCCTGCGCTGCCTTCCCTGTCTGCTGCCAGGGACGGGAGCCTCGCTGGGAGCGTTTCCAGCTCATGGAACCAGCAGATCAGCCCTTCTCCCTCTCCGCCTCTTCCCCTGCCCGTCGTCCCCCCCCCAGGGATGCAACGGGGTCCCACGGCTGGGGAAAACGGGCCCCGGGAGAAGGCTTGGGCTCTGCCCTCGCCGCAGTCAGAATCTCTCTGCCGATCTATACTGCGGTGAGCAGTGACAGATTGATTTTACAGCTCTGCTTGGAGCCGGCCGCTGGCCCTGGGCTGTGGATGAATCAGCTTTCTCTGGGCCTTGGCTTTTATTTCATTATTTTCCTGCAACTTCCCTCACAGGCAGCTAAAGAGAGAGCGAGAGGGAGAAAGACCAAGTTGGCAGATTTCCTTCCCTGCTCGTGTGCTCCCAGCCTTCCAGCTTGGTTTACGGATGCCAGGAGGAGGGAGGGAAGGGATTGTTTTCCAGGGACTGACAGCTGTCAGGAATAAAGACATGAGGCTTCTTCTACATGGGTAACTGCGCATTGCAATGTCCGTGGGAGACGGCAAGTACTGCATAAGCACTACGTAGCATGAAAGGTTCCTGCACTGTTACGCCAATGCCTCATTCTTTGTTGAGTAGACAGGGGCTCATTTTTCATGGCAAGGAGCAGCATGTTTGGCAAAAACATCCCATGGACGCATGGGGCATTAATCTGCTCAGAGCCTCCAGCGTGGAAGCTCCTCTAGGTTCTCCCCTAATAGCTGTGGACCTAGAGGAGGGGGCAAGGGTGGTTGCGTGCTGCTGTCTCCAGCAAGCTGAGGGGTCTCTGAGCATGCCACAGCTAGGAGGTTCTCCCAGGATGAGGTAGCACCTCCAGGCATGGAATCGACCTTCTTCCCTCTCCTGGCTGTGGATATTATAGACATTGCTCAAGGGGAGCGAGGCTCAGTCCTAATTCTGTTGCTTTTTGTGCTGTCAAGAACGCAACCAAGAAGGGAGCAGTGAAATTAAAAGGCAGAAAAATGTTTGATTTTTCAGCCCTAGTCTGCAACCACAGCGCGACAATTCAAGCCCTCAGAGGCCCCAGTAGCAGAAGGCAGTCTGGAGCAATTGGTGTCCCGAGGAGAGCAGAAAAACAGAGGGACCAAGCCAGCATGCAACTACTGTGTTCATCTCCACACCCTCAATACCTCAGGAGTGAACAAGAACAAATATCTCCTCTATCAGACTTGCTGCTGAAAAATCCCTTTGTCAGAGCCGAAGAGCTACTCAAGGCGTCCCTCACTTGTGCTGGTACCTGCCTTGCAAGAGGAAGAACAGCCAAAGGAACCCACCACCAGTTTGGTCTGCCAGTCTTCTTCCCACACACTCACCTCCTAAGAGGGGCTTCAAATCATCATGGGTGGTACATTCATCGCAATGGGTTCGAGATGTCTTGGAGCTTTTTCCTGCCTTGTTTTCAAAAATATAGACTGCATGAGGAATGAGGATTCCTCAGAAGAGAAATGCTAGATTTACTAAAGATGGACAGCTAGGACACTATGTCACTGGCTTTCTCAATCTCACACATATCCTTTCTCTCTCCACGTGCCCCTGAGCAAAGACCAGAGAGTGGTCTTGAAAATGGCCAGAGTGGCTCAAACCCTCAGAAGGCAAGGGCCATTTGATCTTTAAAGATCAAGGGGTGGGAGGGGAAAGGGAGGAGAAAGGAAGGAAAGGATGATGGGAAAAGTAGGAGAGGCTTCCCAGAGGTCTGTCCCAGCACAAGGGAGGGAGGCAGCAAAGTCCATCTCATCCACTTTGTGTAATCTTTTAATCTCTTAGTTTTTAATCTTTCACATTGGGAATGAGATACATCATTAAGAGCAGAAGAAATCCCCGTTGGAAGGGACACGGGGCTGGTGAAGGAAAAAAAAAGATCTCTTTTATTCTAGGCCTTCTGCCTTGTTCCCTTTTTCTGTCTCTCTGTCTCCCCCTTCCTTTTTCCTCTCTGCTTAGAAGCAATAATATAGGTACTGACCTGACAGACACTGAAACACACTGGGGGCCTCAGCATCTGGAGAAAGGGCTGTGCCATGGCCTCTGTTCCATGCGGGTCAAGCCCTCCCACGGTGACAGGGGCACAAGGCTCAGTGCCCCAACTCATCCTGAAAGGCTCTTCTGGGGCCAGAGATGAACAGCCAACATTTCCAGCAAGGTCTGTCCTTGTCAGAGTCAGGGTGACCCAAAGAAGCCAGTCCACCCCTGACTGGGAAAGGAGAGACAAGTTTTTGGAGGGCAAGGGAGGACCTGGTAGCATCTGACTGCCTCATCCCACAGGCTCAGGCTGGGTGCTCCCCCTCAGCTTCCCCCATCTGTCCAATCCTGTGGATAGTAATCCTCACCTCTCAGAGGGTGATTGTGAGAGGTTAATGAATTAACATTTGTAAAAGCTTTAGATAAAGGGCTAAGGATTATTACTGTTGTTATGCATGGAAACAGCTCCTAACGACCATTTCCCACCTCCTCCCTTCTTTGAGCCTGGGGGATCATCTGACACAGATCCTGCTGCACAGGAACTCCCCCAGAGATGGAATTACAGGGAGAGTAACGGAGACGGCTGCAGGCTGCCAGAGACACTAATCAGGGGAAGACTAATTGGGGGCACTCCATCAACCAGCAACCCACACCAGGCTGTGGGGCCGAGAACCTCTCCACTCACTCTCTAACCAACAGCGACAGGTCCATCCCATTCCCACCTAAGTTCAGTCGCAAACGGGGCCACTGATTTCTGACCAGGGCAGGCCAGCCTCTCCTCTTGCCCTTGCAAGGCTGTCGACTGACCCGAGCTAGTTGTGCAAGATATATTTGCTTTAAGGAAAGCTTAATCCCCAAAAGAAACTTCTGTGCTGCTGGTTTGGGGCAACACTCAGAAAGAACCCAGACAGATGCTCCCCTCATAGGCATAGGAAGAGGCTGGCTGGGATCAGATTTTGGTGTTTTAAATCTTGTGCAATTGTGGGAACTAATTCAAAGCAGGAGTCTTAACACTGTACATCTCTGCCTTACACACAAGCATAGCCTCGAGAGAGAAAAGCCCTCCCTAACTCGCCTACTATAAATACACCAAACCACTTAAAATGGCTACGTTAAAAGAGAGCTGGTAATTTGATAGTGGTCTCCACTTAATTAGATTAGGCCCTTCTTGAACTCAAGGGCTGTAAGCAGCTGATCCTCCTTTCTTTTTCAGTATTATCCTGTCAGCTGCCATGCTGATGTGACCATCAGTCCTCCCTTTGTGCTTGGTCCTCATGGGATGCTGACAGGGAAACCCTGGGAGACCAAAAGCTGTTGTCAGGCAGTGACCCAGCAGAGCATTTAAATATGTGCCCCTACCCCCTCGCTGAAGTTCCCACTTGATGAAGCAGGGGCAAAATGTTCCCTCAGCCAGGGAGAAGTTTCAATGTCTGCCCTGCAGCCAGGAGAGATGTGGAGTATAGCAATGAGTATGAAGATCACAAGGAGACAGAGACCAACCAATTTTTGGCCAAGGTGACTGCTTGAGGACCTCTACAGGACCGCATGTGAATGCACATGTCCATGACATCCCATACTAATAAAGAGGGAATGGATGGGTTAAAGGTAAATCATGTCATCACTGATGTCTGGAGATAAAATCACGGCACTCACCCATGCTCTGGGCAAGATGGGTCACCAACTCTGCCATGGAAAACATCTGCATCACACAGTGCAGAGCTCCAGATCTCAGAGCAGAGTAGTTGCTCTGTCTCAGCTGCTTACCACTGTTGAAAATTAACTGTGCTGTGCACACCTTGGCGACAAAGATTTTCAATCACATCTGGGGTAAAAATCATCTTCTCTACCTAAACTGCAATATGTGGGAATTTGCATTTGATCTAGGCAAGTAGCAAATGGCACAGTTAGTATCCCCTGCAATGAGAGACCAGAGGACAGCACTATCTTGGTCTTCTCCTCAGGAGACTAGAGCAGATGTTATTAAACCATACACATAGCCAGAAGCTTTTTAAAAATATCTCGATTTCTTGATTTCTCTCTTGGAGGGAAATAAGTGACCTGTTTGTAGGTTACTAGGTCTAGCTGGCAGAGTCTGTAGCCTCAACATCATTGATAATAAGACAGAAAGTCACCTGGAAGGAAGCAGTGAAGTTTTTGTGGTCTTGGGGTAGGGGATAAACTTAAGCTACTCTTGAGGACCAAGAGCACTGTAAGTGCTCATCTCGCTGAAGTCTGATCCAGCTCTCACTCAAATCCAGGCTAGTTGTGGCACTGCTCTTAAAGTGCTAGATTGGACCTACATCCTTCCTAGCCAGGTCCTTCAATCCCTGCTCACTGAACTTTATTCTGTTCCTAGCAGGGATAGATTCTGCACAAGTTGCCCCCTCCATAAAACACCCCCAGATTTGTAGAATTAAAATTCCCAGACCTTTTGCTCTTCATCAACAATGGAGGAAGTTGACTTTAACAACAGGCAATTTGCTAGTCAATATCTTCTTAATTAATATTAAAATCTATGTCAGGTTGTTTTGTTGTGTTTTTTTTTTTTTTTAAATCCTCTATCTGTTTGTTATTTATTCGTTTCGATTTTTTATTTTACCTCGTTAATGTAGTGGTGATTTAGATGCAGTTTCCTCTCTCTGCTGCACTTAATGAGTCGTCAGCTTTATTCACTCTCACCCGCGTCCTCATGGGAGCATGCTTTGATTTTCTAGTGGGTGCATGAAAACACAGATTAAAGCAATTAGACAGAAATAATCTTAGGGAAAGGGGAGAGAGATCCAGAGCGCCTAATTATACCATTTTAATCAAGACACAATTATGCAGAGACTTTTATAGATTATAAATTAACCAAACTCCAAAGGCAGAAAAAATATCATTTTAAATATGGTTCATTATGCTTGTTGTTTCTGCCTTGTGATCTCTCCCAAACTGGACCTCAGGGTTCATTTAGAAAAAGTTCTGGATGAGGTTTTGCAGGAATGGAAGAGAAACAGACCCGGGAGACCCTGCTTGCGAGGACCAGGGTCTGGAAATGGCCTCTGGGAGAGGATAAGGAAGCACAGCCGCATTTCTCACTCACTGATCTCACCAGTCTTTTCTCAATGAACCAAGTAAATGCACCTGGTGGTAGGCCAGGCTTGACTAAAGCCCTCCAGCTGGGTCAGGTAAGGAAAGACCTAGTTCAGAGGTCTGGGTTTTGCTTTGCCTGAAGAGGCTATGCCGAGCTGCCAGCGAAGGACTGTGGGTACTGTAGTCTAAGAAGCAATTTTCCAAACTACAAACATTCCAATTAGAAACACAGTGAGTGGGCAAACAAAACACACCAGGCTGGATGTGTTATCTTCTGAACCCTGGAGGAACTTAAGCCAGCTGCTCCAGATTTATAGCTGCTCCAGATTTATTGCAGCAAAACCGCAAGGCGCTCAGGCTCTCAAAGCACGTAGGAAGGTGCTCTGCTCCTGCTGTCTCTGCAGAGGGGCCAGAAGACTCCCCTCCCCAAGAGCTCCAGGGAATCCCAGTTGCCCATGTTGCTGTCACGCTACTTTATGCTGGGGAAGGTGTCCGTAGCTCAGTCAGACCAGTTCAGGGACCTCTGATTTTGTGGCTGCAGCCCAGCAACGTCTGCGAGGCATCGTGCTGCTCCTTTTTGCTGTGAGCAAAAGCACCAGCGATCCCTCCTGCATCAGCGTGTGTGGCGCTCCTTGAGCTGTTTGCAAAGAGCTTCCAGGTGTTAACGAGACAGGAGAGGGCTCACCGCAGTGATCCTCAGCTTACTGCAAGGTCTGCCAGAAAGTCTCCTGAAAGGTTTTGCTGCACTGTGGTCTGCGCAAAATTCTTCTCCAGAAGATTCTGCTGCCAGGCATCTCTCACAAGGATGTCTCAACCCATCAGGCCTTCACCGGGCTCCTCTCTGGTGCCACGACCGCCCCATGCCATGAGCAGCAGTACTGAAATGGCTGCTGTCCTTTTCATTAAGAACAATCCTCACATCTGCTAAGATACCAGCCTCGACCATCTTCCACCTGCAAGTCAATTCCAGTGACAGGAACTCACGCAGGCTGTCTGCAAGGTGGGGATGGCTGGCATATGCCCAGAGATGGTCTATCACAGCAACAGGGACACCACCAGGGTAGGCAGCTGGGGAAGGAAGGACTGTGCCAGCATTAGGCACTGGAGACCGATGGGCACACAGCTATTGAGGCTCAGCAGTCCCTCCAAGGAGTGAAAGGCAGAGCCTGCCCTCAGCTGCCCCGTGCTGGAGCCACGCTGCACCCATAGAGGAGAAAACGCAGAGCTGTACACACTTCATCCACCAACCATGTCTGAGCTGTGTCTGGGACAGCTCTCCCTTGCAGTTTCCTCACCCATTTTCCCCTTCCCGCAGTGAAGAAAGCAGGGATGCAGGCTGCTGCCCTTCATCCCCGTTGCCTCCTACACCCAAGGCAAAGCCGAGAAGAGCTGTAGGGCTTTTGGGGGTGGCCCCGTTCACCGTCTGAGGGCTCAGGCCAGTGGGTGAGCGGTGGTATCGGAGTGCCCTCTGCTGGACCCATTTCTGGACTAGTTGGACTGTCCAAGCCTTGCACACCCCCAGTCCCTCTGGAAAGTTGGGTCTTGGCTTGCCCCCACCAGGCCCTAACCCCCTCCCGCCCCGTCGTGGTGGGCACCACTCCAGCAGCAGTACGAGCCAAGCCACAAGCAGCATGGAGTCCTGTCAGCGCTGGGTCATAGCCCCAGAGGAGCCAGCATGATGGGGAAGCGGGGACAGAAACAATTAGAAGTCAGCATTTGGCTCTGCCTGTGTGGGTGTGAGATGCAGGCATCACTCTCACACTTGCCGAGTGTTGCTGCAGAGACGTGGCAGGGACTCCCAGGGGCTTTTTGGATACATTTCCAATTCCATGGGAGGAAAAGCCCATCCCCTGCTTCTTTGCTCCAAGAGGCAAGAAAATCAGAGGTGTGCTGAAAGGGGCTGAGGAGGAACACAGGCTCTCCCTTGAGGGCTGGTGCCATTCAGAAGGCTGACCCTGTGATGGGAGAGGGTGAACTGGCCACTTTGAATGAGTGGTACTTAAGGACATGGGTTAGTGGTGGAGTTGGCAGTGCTAGGTTAACGGTTGGACTCAGTGATCTTAAAGGTCCTTTCCAACCTAAATGATTCTATGATTCCACAGGGCTGGGGTAAAACATCCTGGCCATTCACCTGTTCTGGCTGGGACCCTCCATCACACTGGGGTGTGCTTGCCTTCATTCTTCATCCTGACTTTTCCTCCAGAGCTCCCCTGTGTTTTGACTATCCTAATCTGCCACGGCAAAAGCAGCAGGGAAGGTTGGGATCATTCTGCCTGGACCCAGGGCACTCAGGTTTGGACCTGCCAGTGGATTCCCAAGTTGTGCTAAGAAATCTCCCAAGATTGTGCACACAGAGTGGGGGTCTTACATCCCTATGGATCTATGCTGATTTACACCACCAGAAAACCTGACACACTATCTCAGGGATCCAGAATTACAGCAGTGACCTTCTATTGCTATCAGCAGAAGAGAGAAGGAGAGAGCAAGATTACAATCCGAAGAGTTCAGGTACCTCTGTGGAGCTGGTCACTTTGTGCTTTTGTGTCTAAGTCATTCAAGCAGGGATAACACTGACCTGACAGATAAGATGTGAGCTAATTAGCAGTGCTCTCTTCAAGCTCCTTCCAAGCTGAAGTGCTGCAGAAATGCTGAATACCAGGTCTGGTTACTGTTCAGGGCAATTTTTAGTTGGAAAGAGGTAATGGAAACTGGAATATCCAGGGAGATGGCTTGGGTTTGAGACTGGGATGCTGTGCTGAGGTATTTGGGGGCCTATGATGCAGCGAAGTGTTAGACGTGCCAGTGCCAGGGGGGCTGATGGAGCAGAGAGGAGTCACAGATGAGTCCAGTAGGAAAGTCCCTGAGGAGAATCTTCTTCCCACGTGTCATGGGTAGGCAGCTGAGCCCTGCAAGCACTTCCATCAGGAACTGCCTTCTGTAAATATTACAAAACAGTGATAGCAAAAAAACCCAAACAAAACCAACAAAAAAAAAACAACAACAAAAAAAACCCCTGAAAACTAAAACAAAAAACCCAAACAAACAAACAAACAGAAAAACATATGCAGGGGAAGGAGTTTGTTTTTAAAGGAGCAAACAAAAGTGTCCTGAAGCCTCAGCAAGTGGAACAGTGTTGTGTCCTGCACTGGAAGAAAACTGAAATTGCTTAGATATGCAGTCTATCAAAAGATTTCAGCATGGGAGCAACATAGTGTAGCCACCCTCAATAGGACTGCTTGAGGTCTTGAAATGCCATGCATAGCAGCTCTCTGCCAGGGAGGGAGCTATGAGTGGATGTGATTCCTCCTTGGCCTTGGTTATAGCAATGTAAAAAGTATACTCATAGCATCCAAGATGGAGCAAAGACTTTCCTTTGCCTCAGCTTTTCATTAAACACCGCTGAAAGCACTGCCCCCCTCTCCCTCGCTGCCAGTCATCTAAATGTTGAGCCGCAGACAATGCGGAGCCAGCCTCTGCTCCTATTAACCCAAAGTGCTGGAAAAATCACAGTCCAGAAAAACTTTGTCTAGTAAAAATGTAAATGTCACTTACAGAGGACAGCTCTAGCTTGACAGAAAATCCATTGCCTCTTCCATACAGTTTGTGAGTTCTTCTGGATGTCATGCTGTGGCTTGTTGGGCAAGCAAGGTGGAACACAACTGCTATTTTTCCAGACACCAAGTACTGCTGTCCGTTTACCTGTGAATGGGGCTGTCACTGCCACCATTTTAAAAGGCACCAAAAAAAAAAAAGTGAAAGGCAGCCAAGATGTCCTTCCTTTCTCCTCACTACTCAAATCCAGATGCCTAAGGTGTTGGCATGGATCCCATTCTCCACGGCCACCTGGCTAAATCCCAACCAAAGTGGTGTCAGGCTGGGAGTTCCCTGGGCTCCTGTAAATGAAAATCATTTTCTGCAACTGAAATTGAGACCTCATTATCCCAAACTGGATCATTCCCAAGAAGTACCAAAGCCCTCTAGGTAACAACTCCTACCAAATAAGTCAATGCACATTACTGGTGTCCTGCAGCAATGTTGAGGACCCTGCTTCAGGGACATCTCAGGGCTTGCAAAGCTCCTGAGTGGAAGCCAGGGGTGATGCCTGTGCTATCCAGACTGGAGTCTGAGGAAAAGAGAGGAGAGATAGAAATGCTCACTGGATTCCTGGAAGGAGCCCTGACCACAACCCTCTGCAAGCCTCCTCTTACCATCCAGGTGTCTTTGGCCTTCTGCCCCATTCCTAGGCTGATTGTTCTGCGTGGGGACAGACCATGAGGGAAACAAAGACCAGAGTTCTTCTGACATATAGGGAAAAAAATTTATCAGAGCTCTACCTAATCCACCTGTCCATCAGCCAGTGACTCCAACTCTCCCCCAGGCTGTGTGTAGCTTTAATTCCTTCTCTGTGATTGCTTTCTGCCTCCACCACCCTGGATCTAATTCCTCAGTTCAGCTGGAATGCAAGGGACAGAGTGTGAAACAGTTAAGACCCCTGCAGAGGATGCCAAGCTCCATCAGCTGTAGCAGGGTCCCCCCAAAAAATCACCTACCAGGTATTTTGCACCTGATCTCAACTCCAGGGCAGAGAGGGCTCTCTGATAAACTCACAGCACTGTGGAAATGACCACAAAGAAACAAGCAGGAGAAGGAGTGGAAAAAAAAAGACACAGAAAGGAAAGCGGTAAAATACATACATTTGAGGGCACCGGAGACACAAAGAGCAATGTGGAGATACAGAGCAGCAAAAAGAGAGCAGATGAAATGATATTCACAGAGAGCTGGCTATAGGGAAAGAAAAGGGGAGGGAGGCATATAGAGGGAAGGGCACAGACAGAAGGAAAGAGACACAGGGTAGAGAAGAGAAGGGAGAAGTCAGACAGGGAGAAAGGGAGGGATCTGGAGGGATTGCCTGATGTCAAATCTGATAGAAAAGAGGATTTATCTGCAAAAAATAACCCAGATCTAAGCCCCAGCTCCAGAGCAGCTGGGTACAGAGCCATAGCACTCTGCTCTTAAGCAAGAGCGAAAAAGGTCTTGGTGCAGGTTGCAAACCAGGGAAGGGTCGTGCCGTACCAGCAGGCTGCCCGCCAGCATGGACAAAGACGAGGGGGAAGGCAAGGCAAGGGAAGGGAAGACAAGGCAAAGGCAGAGGAAAGCAAGAAGAGGCAAGGGAAGGAGAAGGAGAAGGAGAAGGAGAAGGAGAAGGAGAAGGAGAAGGAGAAGGAGAAGGAGAAGGAGAAGGAGAAGGAGAAGGAGAAGGAGAAGGAGAAGGAGAAGGAGAAGGAGAAGGAGAAGGAGAAGGAGAAGGAGAAGGAGAAGGAGAAGGAGAAGGAGAAGGAGAAGGAGAAGGAGAAGGAGAAGGAGAAGGAGAAGGAGAAGGAGAAGGAGAAGGAGAAGGAGAAGGAGAAGGAGAAGGAGAAGGAGAAGGAGAAGGAGAAGGAGAAGGAGAAGGAGAAGGAGAAGGAGAAGGAGAAGGAGAAGGAGAAGGAGAAGGAGAAGGAGAAGGAGAAGGAGAAGGAGAAGGAGAAGGAGAAGGAGAAGGAGAAGGAGAAGGAGAAGGAGAAGGAGAAGGAGAAGGAGAAGGAGAAGGAGAAGGAGAAGGAGAAGGAGAAGGAGAAGGAGAANCTCCAATCCGCTATTCCAGGACAATAGAGCAGATGGCAGGCTGTTTGTTTTATATGTCCCTTTGGAAAATCAGCTCAGCTGTTGATTCTGTGACTTTTTCTAAAAACAGCCACCGTCCAACACTAGCTGAATGCTGGGGAAAAGGAGGGGGGTATGGAGGGGCCCTGCTTTCCCTACCAGCTGCACGAAGACCTTGTCTGTCTGCATCCCACACCATGCCTTTGGGAAAGAGGATTGTCTGAGACCCTGGAGAGGAGCATTCTCCCCTGCACACTAGAAGAAACACCATCACAAGCAGAGAGCTTGGCCAGCTTCTGCAGTCAGTCTCAGTCAAAGTCAAGCCAAAGATGACGGTAATATGGGGCAGTGAGGAAGGTGCAGTCTTTTCAACACATCCATCATACTCATTGCCCCAGTCTGCTGCCTAGTTACGCGTGGTCTCCCCAGGCAGAAGACACACAGCACAGAGTAGAGGTTGGTGCTGTGTCCAAGGCCTGCATCTCCTCCCATGCTACTGGGGTGGCCATGAGCGAGAAGCCACAGGCAAGTGCTGAGTGTGTGGGTTGGGAAGACAGTCCTTGCCTTTTTTTTTTCCAGCTTCCCCCTCATTTTGTTGAATCCCCAAGCACCAAGGTACCAGTCCTCAGAACAGCGTTCATCAGTTGCTAACACGGCCATGAAGAGGATATAGATTTTGTTCTGTTTTTTTCTCTTATCCAAAGTACTTTCTTCATCCCTTACCTCTTCCTTCCCATGTGCTTGTATCAGCCACCCTTCAGATCTGTTGCTTCATGGTATTTCTGGGTGGAGAGGGATCTTTGCTGCTGAACTCTTCTCCTCACTGTCCCAAGGACCATCTTGTTCCCTTTCTTATATATGACAATACTGTCCCATTCATCCTGTAAGCCCTCCCCTCCTTCTCACCCTGTCTCTGCTTGTAAGTGCAGAGTTGTGTTGGCTCACAACAGGGGTTGCTGGATTCTCTGCCAGTGCAAATGCTGGGTATTTCACGGCATATCTTCCACCTGATACACCGTGGCCAAAGGCACCAGGTTTGCTCTGTGCCCCACTTCTAGGGGTGGGATGGGGAAAGCAGGGGTTCAGAATAGCTGCATCTCTCCCCATCCAATTGTCCTGTTTAGTCGCACTTTTTCTCATGTTGTTAACATCAACACTATCTTGTTCTCAAGCAGCAGTAGAAGGGTCAGGGCCAGCAAATCCATGTACAAAGTACTCACTTTAATTTGTTCTCAAAGTTCACTATGAATCAGATGCAGCTCCCAGCAAAACCAAGGGAGACTTGACCGAGGCACAGTCAGATGTAACATCTGAAGAGGCTCCTTAGCCTTGCAAAATCCTGGAAGGCAATTTAAACATGAGAGATAGGCAAGGAGCCCATTCTTGGTGTCTGTAATTAATCACATACAGTTCAAACAGGGAGAGAGATGAGTTCCCAGCTTTCTTGAAGTCCAAGCTGGATCAAACAGGGAGCAACAAAAATTTCAGGCTGTCAAGGAACAACCTTAAAGTGGCAATGCCAGCTGAGCAATAACAGCTCAGCCCTGCACTCCTTTAACCTCTCAGGTAATTGGGCAGAAAGTCTAGAGGAAAAATTCCTGCATCAGCTGATGAGAACAGACACAGTTATTTGTACATTTGTGATGCTGCTCTTCTTCTTGGCCTTGCTTAAGTCTCTGGTAATGTGTCCTCTTCAGTGGAGCCATAAAAGTCCAGTGGTATTTGGGACAGAAAAAAGTCCCAGTTCGTATGAGATCCCATCTCTGGCACTAGAGGCTATCACATGCCTCGAGGAAGAGCATAAGGATAGTCCATGCCTTTCTGTGCCCATCCAGTTACCAAATGGAATAGTCAGTAACCCTCCTTCACCTTTGCATCCACCTCAGAAGTGTGCTCAGGTGTGTAAAGCCCTGGTGGCCAGTGGTGCAAAAAGGGCAAGCCAGCTGTCTTATAGGGTTTTTCAGGGCTTGAAGACAAAAGGAATTAAATAAATGTAGGAAAAGAGCTGCTGATCCCATCCCTGGACTGTCTGAAAAGCTTGTATTGGAAACAAAGGCAGAGAAAGCCTTGAAATTACAAGGCCAAGTGTGCCATAAGGAATTGAGTATACCTGACAGATTAAAACACATCAACTTATCTGGAGTGTTATTTAAAAAAAAATAATAAAAAAAAGTAAAGGGAGAAAAAAGAGGTTTGGGGCCAACCAACGTGATCTCACCTCTTCCAAGTTGACTTCTGACTCAGAGGCTGGCATCACCTCTGGCACTGGTGGGCAACAATTGATCACAAAAACATCCAGAGCTGGGGGTCCAGGCAACATCCCCTTTCCCTCTATTGCTGGGAAGCTCCCAAACAGCCCTTTCAATGAACAGCTGAAATTCCCATGCTCTCCTCCAAGGTTCCGCTTAGTGATTTCTTTCCCTCCAGTCTCCTTTCTTCTTGTTCCTATTTCTCACCTTTTGGCTTCTGTTTAATAAACTGCTCATCTTTTGAAGGCTGCATCTGTAGCAAGAGGCCTGGGGAGAAAGCCGAAGGCTGCGATTTGGTTATAAGTTGGGTAAATCCCATGGTGGCTTAGAAATCTGTTTTTCTTCGGCAGCAGAGTTGTTAAGAGGAGTTGGCACCAGGGACAGAAGTACAGCATTGCTGTTCTTCTCTCACTCCTTTAAGCCTTTAGCAACGACCACAGTTTCCCACCTATTTCAACTAACTTCTCTTTTTCCCCTAAAGAAAGGATAGTCATTAGCATTTTTTGTACTGTCAAATAGGGGTTTCCTTATAAAAATTTTTCACAGCTAAGGGGAAAGCAAAGAAAGGATATTGTTAGCATGAAAACCTCACTTAATATTTTACATTTCAAATACTGTAACTGCTTTTTTCCTCCTCCTTCTCCTTTTTCTGAATCTTCAGTATACAGCTTAAACATCATTAATAGTGTTGGTTGCTATGGTGTTGGGCAGGCGAAGGTCTCTGCAATCGAAACCTTGAGCTACACTTAATGTTGTACAACAGCAGGGTCATGTCAACACCTTTGACTTTGACCCCATTTTTCCCAGTAAAATAAAAAGGCCACATCTTCATCCCTTTTCTTTCTTGGGATAGTTTTGGGGTATTTTTTTTTTCCTGCAATAAGAAAAGGGAGTGTGAGAGAGAGAAGGAGAGAGGGATATAAAAAAAAAGAAAAAGAGAAAGAAAAAAAAATTAATAGACCCAGTGGAACCTTTCCAAAAACTTTAACAGTTACATCAGAAAATCATGAAGGAGAATAAAAACAGACAGTCCCCTGAAAAGTTTCACGTGAGATTGTTTCTCATTTTCCTAAGCAGCTAAACATTTTAATAAACTAGGAAAATGAGACTGTAAAACCACAACATCTGACAGCAAGCCCTAGGGGCAGGAACCATTCCTGAAACTAATTTTAACTCAGGTTTTAACATTGATCAGATTTCATGTGGTGAATGTCCCCTTAAGCTGTCTCTCTGTTCTTAGAGAAAACCTGGTTTCTTTTGTCGACTCCGAGAAGCTATTTTCTTTCCAGTGCATTGTCGTCACAGGCATAACAGGACTTTTCTGTCATTCGTTTCTCTACAGCCCAAGAGATGCCCTGCCCCAGACATCTTCTCGTCTGTTCTCAGTTTCCTTATGAGACAAGACATTTTCCACAGCAGTGGCACTTAACTGCTCCAGCAATGAAGCTGAGTCTTAAACCAGTCCCCATGCAGCCACTCAAGGACTCAACCCATTTAACATCTGATCTTCAGCCATGCAAAAGGCACCAGGCCAAAACAGACCAGGATCCAAAGCAGGCTTCCAGGTTCTCTGCCTTCCTTTTCCCCGGGAAAGGGAGTCCACTCTATCAGTTTCTTCTCCAGGCACACGAATCACGTTGTACTTTGATTGTCACCAGGATATCTACAGATAGGACTGACTGGCTTTTTGGCTCAAAGACTCAATTAACAACACAACAGAGAGTTTGAATGGGAAAAGAAAATATCCGGGTAGTGTAGATTTTGCTTCCCATTTCTTCTCACAGAAACATTTTTCATCTTCTGGTTAAGTTCGAAACAAATCACTTGCCCTGTGGGGCAGGACTTCTTTATGCTGCCCCTGTCTTCAAATAGTTGGCTGTCTCTTTTTTGAGCTGCATTGTTCCTAGGCTCTTGTAGCTGTGTGAGCCAAGTGCTTTGCACGACCCAAGGAATGGTCAATGGCATCAGTTAACCCCTGTCCCTGCTCTGGATGAATTTCCAGTTCAAAGCCATGTTGTGCAAGAGAAGAAAGCAGGGCTTTCCGCTGCTTCACAAGCTGGTTAAGAGTGACCAGGCTGGAAAACAGCTCTACAGGCTCCTCTTTCTGCTTCGCCAGAAATTAAAGTGCTCGTTTGTTTGTACATCCTCCTTTGCAGAGGTGGAAGTTTGTTCTGATGCCTTTCCTTTAAACCTCATGTGTGCCGTGTAAGAGATGCTGGTGCTTGGAGGTCGGGGGGGAGGAGGGGACAGGGTGGCCAGTTTTCAAAACGGTAGAGGCGCAGTGATAGTCACCCTTGGCTCTTCCAGCCCACCAGCAGCAGGCTTAGTCACATCAGCGGCATCAAAGCCAAGCAGCTCTTTGGAGAAAGGGCATTTGTCCTTTCATCTGGAGATTACAGGAATCTTTCACAGATCCCAGCAGTGTGTTTCGAAAGGCTCTTTAAAGAGAAATACCTGTTTGTGGCACCACCTGCCATTTAAAACAGCCTCTTTGCCTTCCAGCTTTCCTTGCGACGCTTTCCCCCAGCCATTTAACCGCGTGTACAAGGACAAAATGGTGCCAAAGTTCATTCCCCAGCAAGCAGAATTGCCCAGCTTTCATGCCAGGCTCTGTACTGAGAAAAGAACCCTCCACAAACATGCCAGAAATCTCGTAACCTATTTGGGCCTGCTCCTTCCCCCTATTGGGCTCAGCAGGGACAGTGGGAAGGCAGAAAGCTGTTCTTAGCATCTGGAGGAAAGAAACACAGAGATAAAAAGCTCTTTGCCTTGCTGTTTCCATTCCTTCACGACTTAATTTTTTTTGGTCGGGGCACAGAGAAGATTATAAAGCTGTAACCTCTAATCCGCTCCTGAGTGCTCCTTCTCCATCTCTTCCTTTCTCCTCTTTTTCAGCCAGTCTTAATCCTTTATGTCTCTTCTCTCACAGGTAAGAGTTGGAATCTAATCTCAGACGACAGGTTGGTAATTAGAGCAAGAGATTATCCTGACCCCATATCATGTAGGTAAAAAGAGAGAAATAATGCAGGGACATGCAAGTTCAAGCCTTCAATGTTCAGTGCAGGAACTAGCCTCATCTCAATCTGTCTCCTCCTGGCTCCCCACTCCACACTCTCTTCTTTATCCCAGCAGGCAGGGGGATTCCTGATTCTTTGTACTTCCTGCCCACTTCCCCTCTGCCAGGCAAGAACTGTGCTTTCTCAGCACTCATTCAGCACAGAAGTGGTCACATTTTCCATTTCTATAGGCCTTAACTAAGCAGAGACTCAGTCAAGGGGCTGTGGCTGGGAAGAGTGGGCGGTGGGGAAAGCACAGGCAGATACGGAGGCAGAGGACCTGCTCAGAGAGGCTGGAGCCAAGACACACTATCAGCCCTCTAACCAGTTGGGCACTGGTTAGCCATACCCAGTGGCTTTCTAGTCCAGCAAGATGAATCCACAGCAAGGAGCAGCAGCAGGTCCCCTCCTCTACCCACATGCCCAGCAGGGACCACCCGGTCCTTGATCTGCTCAGGAAGGCATACTGCTCCCATCCCTTGCACGTATCCCACCACAGATGGGAAGACCATCCATGTGTCCAGCCCATGTTATCCATCTTTGGCACAGATCTTGTCTCTTGCCCTGTGTCACTGGTATTCAGTAAGGACAAAAAAAGCCATCACACAGCCTCAAGACCACCATAGAAAAGGGAAAGTTGGGAGCACCAAGCTTCTTTAGTGTCCCACCCCCTACACGCACAAGGTGAATGGATGTCACCAGGAACCACTGTAGATGAGGCTCAGGCATCACCAGCCAACAGCCTGCAAGCACCAGGAGGTGTCGGGATAGAGATGGCAGTGAAGTGATCGAAACCTGCTGGGGAGAGAGCAAAGGAAGGTCAGGTGACAGTTTTTTACACCTGAACACAGCTGGAGAATGGAAGACCTCTCCCTCATGTCCCATCCTATGTTGGGCACCCACCCCACCTTACAGACCTCCAGGACTGGTTGTTCACTTCAAGATGCCTTTTCTCACCAAAGCTAAGCAGCCAAGCTCCCCTCTGACACCTAAATCCGGCTCTGCCCATGTAGCCCAAGCCCATGGCTCATCCTGATCACAGGCAGGAGTATGGGCCCTGCACCAGCCCCAGCTACATGGTTTTGTTGATGCTCTTTTCGTCTCCTAGCTGCTTCCCACCCCTGCTATCTCCAGCCAGGAGCTTTCCACCCATGCTCTGCAAATAACAACTTTAGGTTTGTTCACTCGAAGCAGAGAAGGTAAATCAAAGAACACTTTTGTTTGCAGTCAGCCTGAAGTGAACCTTTTTCTCTTTTCCCTTCAGTTTTCTCAGCAAAACAAAAAAATGAAAAAGCAGGCAGAATTTCCTTTCCTGAGTTTAAAAGAACATTTCTGTTCCTGTCCCAGAAGTAAAAGGTTAGCTTGCTCAGTCTCAAAATGTGAAATAAATGGCAATACTTTTGGCTCAGGAATTGTCCAAATAAAATATTTTGATACTCCTTTTCTTCTCACTCATAGAAAAAGGTTTGCAAAGTTTGTAAACGTTCACAAGCAGCTTAATGCCGGTGTGCTCCTCACCCAATAAACCATGCAAGGTTTCTGTCCCTCACTCTAGACCCCATTTGGCTGCCTCCCCCTCCCAGCACTCTGTTGTCTGGGAGCTCACACCCCAGCAACACCCAGAGCACTTGTGCCCCGTACCTTGAGGGATCCTCTTGGGGTGAGAAGGGGCCACGGAGTTCAATAACGTTGAGCTTGTTCTCAAAGACACCATAGCTGAGGGTGACCTGCAAAGAGGGGCAGTGAGAAAGGTGCAGGGAGGGTGAGATGAGTTCAGGAGCAAGGAACTTCCTTTGGGTGACAGAAGCTGCCATTCCAGTTCCTTCTCCAGTGGCTTGGCCTCTGCCTTCTGCCTCTCCTCTCTTCCTTCCCATGGTGGCCCACCATGCGAGTCCTTTGCCTCTCCAAGCCCCCTACACCCATTGTTATTTCCCCATGCAAGGCAGACATGGTGCCATCTCAAAGCCCCTTCCCCAATCAGTCATCATTTCTGCTTGTCCTTGTGCCACATTTCCCCAGGGATGCCCTCAATCCTCCCATCACTCCCCATACATATGCTCCCTCCCTACCACTGACCCCAGGGGCACTGTGACTGGCATCTGTGACGCCGGCAACATCTGCTCCCTATTTCAAAGAAGCATTTGTCAGGAAAACCTCCTCAAAAGAGCAGAGGATTCATTCAATCCACATCAGTGCCACCAAGGGGGCAATGTGCTCCCTATCAGCTCCCCTCCTTCACCTCTCCTTCCTCATGCACCTCCCTCTTGCTCCATTTCCCCTCCTCACCTGCTGCATGAGCCGAGAGGGGGGGATGAGCTGCAGGTTCTCCAGATGGGAGTGGAAGAGCTTGTTGGGCAACAGCTGCCCCCCGACTTTGCACTCAATGATGTAACCCACGGTGCAGTCATCCGGCAGGCGGATGAGCTCTGAAGTGCTCAGGAAGTTCCTGCCACTGGAAAAGAGTAGGGTTGCATGGGTTAGGACAACGGGAGGGGTGGGAGATAAATGAAGGACTCAACTTAACCGAAAGCCAGAGTAAATCTTGGAACGAGGCAAGAAGTCCCTCCTGAGTTCCAACTGCAAAGATTTGGGAATGTGTTTGCTCTTTGACCACTCCCAGCTATACTGTCCCACCAATTCTCCGGTGCTGCCCCTAATGCACATACAGCTCCTCGGTGAGCTGATGCAGAGAGCTGCCAGACTTTGCCGAGTCATTTTTCCAGCTGTTTGGTGAGCTGCACTCAGCCCCTGAGGGGTCAGACAAACCAGCACGAGAGATACGGTGGGACCACGTGGCCAGATCCAGGAGGAAGAAGAAACAGGACAGTCTTACAGCTTGAATAAGCCATCCATGGCTCCACTGTAATGTAACAGCACATGCTTAGCTATCCTTTGATGACAGGCTAAACCCAATTTTAAGGCTCTTGTAACTGGAAGCAGCCACACAGCATGAAGCACTGTCTAGTACAACGACTCTCAGCTAGTTCAAACACAGTTTAAGCATTTTAACACAGTAGTGGCAGACTTTATGACAGGTTAGGCGTTATCTATGCACGCCACTTTCATTTTACTCCAGATCACAGATCATCCTCCCGTCTAGGTCTACCATAAAATGCATATCATGGGCTTCAGCTAAACCAGCCACTTGGTGTGGATGAGATCTGTCTTTCTGGGTATGCACATATCTGGTTAAGGCTGGAACAGCCATTCCTTATCAATGTATGTGCATATAGCCTGTGATATAACCTAGGGCATCGTGGAAAAAATCATCTTGTTGTAGGCCTGGGACCTACCTCTACTCCCAATGCGCCAAGCTGAGGAAATGACAGTGGCAACTGTAAGAAGCTGAAGAGGGTTTGGGTGGGGGAACGGGAAATTAGCTCAGGAGGGAGGTTAGAAAGAGGGAAATTAAGGGGAGAGGAGGCAGGCAGACAAGGAAAGCACTTAGGAAGAGTCAGAGAGAGCTGAAAGGGATGGGAAGGAGTGGGGGGAAATAACCAAGAGCTGAAAGCAATTGGGGACAGGGGAGTATGTCATTCTATGACCACGTTTGCTGATGTGCCTCCTCTTGCCTTTTCAATCGGGTGGCAGACCATCCTTCCTCCAGTCCCATGTGCTTGCACATGTGTAGCATGTGGCAGTCTGCACCCTTGCAAATGCCACATACGCAAATCCAGACCCGACACTGCCAGGAACTAATATGCAGCTGTGTTCCTTATCTCCAAAGGCTCCCATACTCACCAGTTGCTCAGCTCACCTGGCCCATGGCACCATCTTGCTTGCCAGCTTGCGGCTGATGCAGAACCCAGCTCCTCCCGTGGCAAACCAGAAGCGCACAGATTTCTGGAGAGAAAGAGCAAATCAATGGCAGAGGCTCAGACAATGCCATGCTCCCTGAGATGGGAATGCTGGAAACCCAGCTTTGATGCCAGAATAAACACAGACCTATTGTCACCCCAGACCCCTGACTGCTGCCCAGAAGAAGGACTTGCCAGCAGTACAGCATGGATTTTGACCTCCTCATATTTGGAGCTGCCAAGTTCCTGCTGGCAGCAGCAGGTGGGCTGCCCATGCCAGGCTTATCTCCTGGCAGACAAGTACCCAAAGGCACAGAAACAACATGGGACTCTCCCTAGGTGGAATGGATTGAGTCAACACCTAAAACAATGTTCAGACAAGATCAGAGAGTTTTCAGCTGCTGCCTGTTGCTCTTTGGACCTGTCTCTCCTTGGATACATCTACAGCCAATGAACCAGAGCACTAAAAACAACCCATTGGCCCCACACACCACCACCATGGACTCTACCGTCTGGTTGTTTGGCAGCGTTTCGGTGGCTCGGATGGGTCGGTTCAGGCTGGGTTTCCCCAGGTAAACATCCCGCGTTGCAGAGTAGGAGGACAAGAGCTTCAGGAGGGCCCGAGGGTTTAGGTAGTTGTCGTCATCCAAATGGCAAAACCAGCTGGAGGGAGATGGGAACGAAGACACAAGAGGTTTGTGGAAAGGAAAGTGCCTCTTCTCCTCAGAGGTCCCCCCACAGCAGCCCTGCCTCACCTCCTGCTGCTGGCCAGGAAGGCGTCAAACTCAGCGGCCATCTTGCAGGAGAGGGCTGGGTGACTGTGCTCAGCAGAGCAGTTGGTGAAGACTGCATGGTCACCTGCCGGGAGAGAGAAAGCTGTAGCTTGGAGCTGGTCTGCTTCACACGATCGTGGGGAGGACCTCTGGGCAGGAGGGAAGAGGTGTGTTCACAGACAGCCTCCTCACAGCCCCCTCAGATAGGCATCCAAGCCTGCAGTGATGTAGGCTCTATCCTTCCCCCTACCAGGAGATAAAACCTAGAGAAAGCCAAGCATCTTGGCCAAGACTAGGATGCTTGCCAACTGTGCTTCCACCCTGTCCACTGCCAGCCAGGGTGTTGAGGCTGAAGGGGTCTCTGATGGGCTGCTTCCACCCAGGGATGCTTTAAGGCAGAGGGCATCCTGCCTCCAGCTGGCTGGATGTCCTGTTTTAAGCCAGCTAAACCACATCATCATCACTGCAGCTTGGGATCCTCCCATGGGACATGGTGAGGGATGTGCTTCAAGAGGCAGCACTGGTGTAGGAGACCCAGCCTTCATGCTGGACCCCCTCCCAGGGCCGTGACAGTTCAGAGGCTGAAGGCAGGTGGGGAGGTGGTGTTATAGGACAGGTCATTACCCATTCTCCTTTTCAGGGCATCGTCTTCTTCATCAGTGAAGACGTAGGTCTGGGGAAATAAGGAAATGAGGTTACTCTCAGGGCTGGAGCTGGTGCTGCTCCTGGCCACCCACCCTTTTCTCCCTGCAGCTGGTCATGGTCACCCTGCCACGGTCACCCCACTCCATCCCCTGCTGCCATTCCCCCTCCAAGGCAGCAGTTCAGCAGAGGGATGGCCACGCTCCCCCTTCCTGCATGGCACAATCGTCAGCGCTTGTGTGACTTCATTTTCCCCCCACCCCGACCCTGCCACCTCGGGAACAAGGAGAAGGGGACCCGCGACACCAAGTGAGGAGGTGAGGGAGCCCTGGCTTTGGTGCCAGTGGTAGAAAAATGAAAGCACCCGTGCTTGAAGGGTGCTTTGGTTAAAAGGAGAACATCTGTTTGTGTGTGAAGTGTGCGCAAACCCCTGCCGCTTCCCGCCTCCTCCTCTTCCTCCACCCCCAGGCCTCTCTAATCCCCCTCACTGCCATTATATGGCACCTCTCCCCCTCTTTCAGGGCCGGGCGGGGATGAGGGCTGGTGGAGAAAAGCTTTCCTCAGGCAGAAAATGAGCTTTCATGGAATCAAAAAGGAGTCGCGAGCCATAAACAGTCTCTCCACCAGCTGCCCACAGGCTGGTTAAACGCAGCACCTGGGCAGGGACAAAGGGAAGGAGGCAGGCAGACAATAGCTCCAGGAGCCATCACTGCTCCCAAAGGCTCTGAGGAGGAAACAAGAGTCTCTACTTCTCCCCACACCCACCCAGCATTTGGGAGACGTGCCTCCATGGGGAGAACGTGGCAAGAAAAACGTTCTGCACACGAAAAGAAGGCAATGAAGGACCCTCCGAGACCACCTGGCTTGAGTAGAGGTGGCAGGATGGTTTCGTGATCTCAAACATATCTGCTACAGTGACTTGGTGAATTACTCTCCAACAGCTGAGCTACAGCAGCACACCACGCGTACATTCCTACCCCACTCCACCGGTAAAGCCTCTTAATTAAAACCACTTTCAAGGTGATTACAGGACAAGAAGCAATTAGCTAAGTCCCAGGTAAAACAGTTGTCGCTCTGGGTCAGGGGACCGTAACGTGACCTTTAGGCAAGGCAGGAATTGTCAGCAGCGTGGGATTTCCCTCGCTAGTGTGTCAGAGCCAGAAATTTCCACTATGATAAATATTTCACCTTATGAAAAAGATTCTGAAACCGTTGAAACTTTCTGACATTTAAAAAAAAAAAAACAGAAACGTTTTTGCTGGAAATGACTTGCTTACAGATATCAAAACAGCTAATAAACATTGTATCTGATTGACTTAAAATGGGAACGCATATCTTTTCCCAGATTTACTACTTGTGAAAATATTCCAAGGTTCCCACTTTCCTCTTGGAAGGGAAAGACTTTTTTGCAGACATCCAACCTGTTTCTGTGGGAATGCAGGGGTGAAGAAGCACTGTCACTATGGGGAACACCCTCCTCTCCGAAAGAAGTGGAAAAAGGCACTATGAGTGTGGGGTCTAGGTAAATCTCATTTCTCTGGCTCTCCCAAACTCTGATCTCCATGGTACACCTGGATGCAGTACTCCAGAGATGCTGGTGTGTGTGCCCTGGCTCTGTCCTCAAGGAGATCGCAACAGCACAGGCAGCTGCCTGCATCTTCATCTCTCCATCCCTCAATACCTCCGAGAGTGGGAAATCTGGAACAGCAGCTGCTGCCAGCATCCGAGCAACTGTTGCCTTGTGTCCCTCAGCAAAGCCACACATGATGGCTGGAATGGGAGAGAGAGAGAGGAGAGTCCCAGCTAAAAACCTGCCTGGAGAGCATTTGGCCCAGTTAGACTGCTGTTGTCCATACTAATGTAGCCTGAAAGAGATTCAGAAGGACTCTCTGGCCATGCCAGACCTACTTTCCCCACTGGGGACGTGCAAGCAGAGGAACACCCAGTGTCACGTGTGTCCCTTGCAGGCAAATGGGGTGGACAGAAGCAGCCTCCCCACTATGTCCACCCTCATGTTCTCCACCAGACCACCTATGGGGGCCATGCAGGATCTCCCATCATGGCACCTCAGCGTCCACAAGCTGCCCACTCTGGCAGGCATCCTGTGGGCTCATGGAGCAGCCATCCAACCACAGCTTCCCACTCGCCTCCTGCCCCACATCACCCCCAGCACGGTTCCTCCTGCCAGGGGAGGGGAGAAATCAGAGAGCCCAGCTCTCATACATACTGAGAGCAGCTCAGGGTGGCTGTCACTGCTGCTGCAAAGCAGTTGATCTGGGCTTGAGGAGGGATGCAGCATGGAAGGCATCCTTCCAATCGACAGCAGAGAAGATGGCTGGATAAGGAAGGATGTCTGCTGGCCAGCAGTGATATGGAGCCACTGGTATCAAACGGCTTTGCCTGGTGACTCTGCATGAACATAAGAGCCCATGCAAAGGATAAACACTAGACTTTGAGATGTCCTCACTCAAAACTGGGAAAGTAGCCTAGCAAGGAAAAACTAGGAAAAGGGAACAACAATGTGGAATCTGACAATCCAGGGCCACGTTCATTTCCCCTCTCCCAGAGTATCCCTTCTCTGGGAAGAAACTCTTTCCAAAACGCAAACACCTCAGCAGGGTTATTGTTGTGTCCTGCCCGAAGAACAGATTCAAAATCTATGGTGTGTTCACAACACCCAAAATGTGAAAGCCAGTTCAGGATGGGTCATTGAAAGGTTTAATTTCAATCAGTTGAATGTATGGGTTTCTGAAAGGAGGGGTGATGCTAGAATCAGTTCCCATTATCAAACAAAATGACATTTCAGATCAGAAATGTCTAGACTTATCTCTATCAAAACTACTGCAGCCAAGAACATAAGCCACTCCAAGATACTGTCCAGTATCAATCAAGTAAACAATCATGAAAACCAACGCTTCTGTTTAGATGAAAACTTTTCTGAGGAAAAGGCCTTTCACTGAAATGACTTTCACACCAAGCTCCAGTGGAAAGTTTGTCACGTGGATCAGTTCTCAAGAGGCAGAGCATGG
This sequence comes from Tringa tobata, assembly GCA_033628505.1. Taxonomy (NCBI): domain Eukaryota; kingdom Metazoa; phylum Chordata; class Aves; order Charadriiformes; family Scolopacidae; genus Tringa; species Tringa tobata. Next base: position 108,794 of record JAHREE010000448.1, read on the forward strand.
TCCAGCAAAGAGTGCCCACCTTGCACTTCCCCTTCCCCATCTCCCACCAGCTGCTTATCTTCTCTTCTGTTTAAGCAGTGCAGTTTCAGGGAAAACGTCTCTCTCTCTTATTGTCTGCCCCAACAGAGTCCAACACAGAGGACTTTTAATTTGGCTCCCGTACAGTCTGTTCTAGCCATAAAAACCACAGCTGTTCCTGCCTCCTGTTCCAGTCACCTAAGCCTGACCTGTGAGGTCTGGGTTGCTTCCTCCGGGAGGAGACCATGCAGGTAAATCAGCTCTGAAACCAGGCTTGGCATCAGCAGATGGCCAGCTGCTAAAATTTCCCCACTGGCCACCAGCAGAGAAGGACCCACTGAATCAGTGTCCAGCCATGAGTATGGGTGGGTGAGACAGCAAGACAGTGGACCAGCCCTAGGAGAAGGCAGCCTCTGCGTATCAGGGCTTCTGAGACCTGGATCTTTCCAAGACTGGCTCTTAAAGCCTATGACTCTCCATAAAGACTCAGTAATAGGAGGCCTGGTGCCCTACCCCTAGCCCCACAACAATTAATGTCCTTTGCCAAACTAAGAGCACTTTTTTTTTTTTTTGCTAAGCAAGGCTTCTATATTGTCAATTTTTCATAACTCATCCTTCCCCTATCTCCAAAATAACCCTCCAGCAGCAGTAATATATTTTTTTTTAAAAAAAGGGCTTTTGACTTTCATGTACTTCTCTTTACTTCCCTCCATGCCCCTGTTCCCCTGCCCTCAAGTTATAGGTCGTTTAGTAAAAAAAGCAGAAGAAAAACATGGAAAATTTTGGGGGGGGGGGGGCGGGGAGAGGGGGAAGGAAAATGCTGAGCTTGCAACACAAATTGATAACAATGAAAATACTCTGTTTAAAAATGACTGACACTCCCGCTCTACCCTTCCTTCCTTTCCTCCTGCTGGGTCTGTGGAGATTCCCAAGAGGCTGGCAGCAGCATGGAAAATTCAGCACCTCTTCCCAGGTTTGGAAGTAGTTTGCCTGCCCAACAGAGAGGGTCAGATGAATCTGGGGAGCTTGTATCTAATTCCTGTCAACAGTGGAATGGCCAGGCACCTGTTTGTCAAACGTACAAGGAGGGAAAGATGAGCTGCTCCTTAAAATCCCACTCCAAAAGCCCCAGCCACGCTATCTTAATGGCAGTGCAGCCACGCGGTTGGGTTTGGTTTCTCCAAAGAGCTGCTGGGCTGAGGTCGGACGGAGAGGAGAAGTGCATCTGGGAGAGGAAGCAGGGCACCTCAGATGCTGAGGGACGCATAGACAGGAGAGGAAGTGTGCTCAAAATAGGACATGGCTTCCTGCGACGACCGCAGCAGACCAGACAGTTGCAGCACCATGAAGTGGAAAACCACCCTTACCCAGAAAACCCTGCATTGCTTCAAGCACTTTCCTACCCAATACCTCCACCCCCGTCCCCCCCCCTCA
>JAHREE010000448.1:114938-129833 GCA_033628505.1 Tringa tobata
TCCCAGAGCCACAGACCTCATTTTCCTCTTCCATGCCCCAGGAAAGACCCTCTATCACAACAACCACTACCTCTCCACGGCGTGGGTATCCTGGCACCTCTTTTCCAGAGCAGGGCTGATAACGGCGGTTGGTTAGGAGTCAGGACTGCTAGGCTGGGTGAGCAGCAGGGCTGCTGCTACCCAAACCCTCCATCTTCTCTCTGCCAGAATCTGAACCTGCACTTGGCCTCATATCAGGGTGAGAACAGCCCCCACTGGAGAGGCAAGAGGATCCCCACTCTCCTGGCAGTGTAGTTGGGCTCAGTCACACTGTTGTCCCCCAGGAGGACAAGGGAGCTGGCTTGTCACTTCAGGATAACCAGGGCACAGAGGGATGTGAAGCTCTAGGGATCTCAGCCAGACATATCAAGTGAGCTTTTCCCTCGCTTTCCCAGGGCAACCTGGCCAACACCAGCACTGGGGAGAGGGGGCTCAATAAACAGGGGGCAAGCAGAAATTGGGAGGGGGCTTGGTCTGTGGCATGCTCAACCTGTCCTCACCCCACCCCTCTTGCAGCAAAAGCAGTGATCCCTCCTCCCCCTGGAGCGCTGGGCAGTTGGGCCTCAGCCAGAGGAGAAAAACACCCCGTCATGCATCACCCAAACCTTCCCAGTAACACACAAGCCCATGGCCTGACGCCCATTCCCATTATGAATGGTATTTAATTCTCTTTTATATTGCGGTTTGCCAATAAAAGGCTCCATTAATAATTTACAAGCAATAAAGAGTACAGCTCCTATAAAACGAGGGTTTGCTGCAAGCTTAGTGTCACTCCAGCCACAGCGGGGCATTGGCACGTGAGCCGTGCTCCCTGCACCATGGGGCCAGAGGCGAGGTAGACGGGGGAAGAGAGGACCTGGAGCACACAGTGCCGCAGGGCAGGGGGGATGGAGGTGATGGGAGAAGGGTTATAAACGTGTGCGAGAGATGCTCCTACACAGCCTGATCCCACACAGTTCCCCATCTGACAATCTGACCATATACCAGAGACAAGGGCAGCCCAAAGTGATGGGGAACAGCCCACAAGGGTGGTTTCCACCATAACGGTGGAAGACATCTCTCCAGTAAAGTACAGAAAGCTCCGTCAGGGGAGGCAGTACGTGTTACTCCTTAGTTCTTGGTGGCTTCAAGGGGACCAGTTAGGCTACCCCTGGGGGCCTTTGCTGCCAGCATCCCCCCAGGGAGGAAGGACACGCTACCTGGAGGAGCTTGGGGAAGCAGGGACTTCCAAGAACATCTCTTGGGGACAACAGCTGGCAGGCCTTCTCCTACACTCAGCTCAGTCGTCACCCTCCTCAATCCACAGCGGGCGGGTTTGCTCTTGGAAGATACATCCCCGAACCACTTTGGGCAGCTCCTCGGCGTGGCTCCAGGCGTGGGTCTCCACACGGGCCCAGGAGCACGGCAGAGCATGGAGAGCCTGCTCTGCACCTCGGCACACCTTCAGCACCTCTGAGTCCCGCTGGCCTGCCTTCCCCAGCAAGCTCCTGGAGAAAACACAGGGACAAGCGTTACCTTCGGCGTAGAGAGACGGGGTGGCAAAACCACCCAAGAACTCCCTCACACATACACAAAGATGGTTTTCCTGCCCTTTTTCCCCTCGCAGCAGCCACACGCAGAGCAAGTGCTCTCTCCCCCAGTCCTTGTCTCTCCCTCTGAACAGAGACAAGGACCTGTCTCTCCTCCCATGATATCCTTCATCCATGCCACTCCGTCTTTTCTTACCTGAGTCCTCTAACGTTCTTCTCGGTGACCTCGACATGGATAACGATGGGGTATATTTCACTTTTAATTAGATCCCTCACACTCTGAACTCCCAGCTCTAGTAGGCAGTGTTTATTCTGGAAGGAAAATTGAATAGATTTACTGATTAAAATGGAGAAAAAATAACCCCAGTCCCTGACAGTTACATTAAATCAAACCCCATACTGTGAAATATCATTGCTTTTCCAATAGTAATTCCATTAAACGTGGGATTTACAGACAGGGCCAAGAGGGAAGTGGAGAATTAAAGAGAGGGGTCACCCATTCCATCACTGCCAACCCAGCCCCAGAGCCCACCAGAACCCTTGCTCAGCCACAGCCCATCCTCACATCCCCTTTGTCATGGTTGTCACCCACAGCCCCACATTTCTCCCTGTGCCCTGAGCAACACTGTTGCTGCTTTTGGTGAAGATGAGGAATGTGAGAGCAGAGAGATCACGTCTGCGTATGGCGTTTCCCACCACCTCCCCCATGGACCCCCAGTTGCCATTTCTTTCACCTGAGTTCAACAGTGATTCAGGGAAAAGTCCATATCTGCTGCTCCTCAACCCCGCAGCACCTGGACCTAAAACACCCTCCAAATTACACAACCCCCAAGTAAACAAATCCTCTATCACCACATTGCCCTCCCTTTTCGCCCATTCAGCTCTCCCTTCTTCTCCTCCTCCAGCCCGAACGGGGTGCCCCATCCGGGCCCTCCCTCCCCACACCGAACAGCTCAGCACCTTCTCCATCGCCTCCCGGATCATACGGATTCGCCCGCTCTCCCTCCGGTCCTGGGGGGCACTTCTAGGCACAGGGTGCTCCTGAGCATGGGCAGCACTGGGATCCCCTTCTGCCAGCTTCTCTGCGAGCCAAGAAGACATACGAAAAGGGAGACGTCAGCCCCCTTCCCTCCGGCACGTATTTTCTACCTCAGACCCTGCACATTTGCTGCCGCGCTGATGCTTATCGAGTTCACTGTTTATGGATTCTGGAGAGCAAGTCTAATTATACAACATTACATGTTGGCATGGATTTCCCGCAGCTTTCTGCGTACGGAACAAGCAAGATATCACAGCTGAAGACAACTTGCAGGGCAAGAGCGGCTCTTGTGTTGCAACACCACAGCAGCCTAAGCCAGCTCATAGCCATTATCCCCTCTTACCCGCTGCCAGACTGTCTCACTCCCTCCGTAACTGAGTACGGCAGAAAAATAAACACTTTATTTTTCTAGATTTGTGATTTATTTTGCAGGGTTGGCGAGCTGCGCAGGCTCATAGATGGCTCCAGTGAGTGGCTGGGATGGGGAAGCAAGGGGAGCATGCACCTTGGCATGGGAGAGCGGGAAGAAGATGGGGAGGAAGCCGAACCTCCTTTTGTGGTGGCAGCCTGAGACACCCCCCCGCCCCCCTACCGGGATGTAGAAAGACAGCACCCAGAAGGCAAGCCAACACCAGGCAGGAGAGCAGCAGGGAGGGGATGCTGAGGCAGAAAACTGGGGGCAGAGCTGGCAGGACAGCGAGGTCCAGCCAGGTTGGAGCAATGACTGCCAGATGCCTCCAGTAACTCCCACCAGGATACGAGACAACGCACAAACATAGAGACCTCACTTGGGAGCCACAGGCTTTGCAGCCTGGCATGGCTGAAGCAGGCTCCAGGCTCTACCTGCTGCCCTCAGCAGCTGCCCACACAGACACTGAAACACGAGCGGGGAACCTAACAAGGCTTTTAGGAGCTGCTCACCCCTAAGATAGACATAAAATACTGAATTTTGGAGAAGGCCTGTTTGGAATTGGGTACAGAGCATGTTCCAGCTGCCCCGAGCACATTCCAGGTCTTCCAAGCTCCAGACCGGCTGGGCATCCACTGCTACCTCTGCCTGGTGGGCACAGGTACTTCCCAGGCAGAGCCGGATCCTGCAAAGCCACCTGCTTCCTTTGGGAGCAGCAGGCTCCTGTGGAAGATCAGTTGGGCTTTTACTAACTCCACCGGCTACAGAGTTCTCCCAGGGAAAATATAAGCAGTGAAGGAAAGCGGAACAACTCAAGGCTCCCAGATCACCTGCCTTCCTCACAACAGGCAAAACTGACAGGGAACAGAGGTTTTGCCCTCACTGTAAAGTCTCTAGCTGCAGTCGTGGCTTCGAAGCATGTCCCCATGCAATGTGAGGGGGACCCTGCAGAGGGCTCAGTAGGACAGGATATATGGCCAAGTCACTCAGGTAAGAAGCTCAGCGGACAAAATTTGCAGAACCATCCTTTTTCAGCAAACCTTCCACTACCTCCATCACCACCACCCCCCCAAAAAAATATACCAATTCATTTCTCAGTCCTGCAGTTGGCAAAGGGAGAACTCTAGACATGGGGAAAGGAGAGAGATGGAGAAGGGAGGAGGAAGGAGAGGGAAGGAGTTGTCCTCTGGGAAAAAAGCCCTTTCCCCAGCAGCCTCACACTGCGGGAAGAAGGGAGAGGATGACAGCATTAAGGCTGGAACCTCTTGTCCCTGGGGAGGAAGAATTGGCATGAAGTCAACCTGCAGACCACACCTCAGCCAGAGGCTTCATCTCTGGGAAGAGGCACCCAGAGCAGCAAGGCAATGCCATTGCCACCCACTCAAGGGAAGAGAGAAGATCCCCATGCCTCAGAAGACCAGAAGGGAGAGCTGGCTTCCTTGTGGGCCAAAGGGATAGAATGCAGTTAAAAATAGGAGGGAGCATCTTGCAGACACTCAGCCCAAAAAGGTGACCTCTCAACAGGTATTGTCTGAGAAGACTGAGAGACCTCCACTCTTAGCCACTGAAGAGACACCTCGTGACCTCTCTGACAGTCCAATGAGATCATGTCTCATACTTCCAGGACTAAGAGCACCTCTTCCCAGAATTGAGCTGACTAAGGCCTCCACGAAAGTGACATCCTTAACCAACATCTTGGCTTTCCACCATACGGCTAAGAAGTGGCAGGAGGTAAAAGGGGAGAACAGCCCTGAGAAGTAGGAGACTTGTGTATTCTACCTCACTCAGCCACATGCTCATAAAGCAGCCTTGGACATATCAGCCACTTACTGCTGCCTACCTGCTGGGCACACGTGGAAGTCCAGGCGAGAGGTGGGCAAGTCCAGCAGGTTCCTGATGAGCCGTGGTGCAATGCAGTTAGGTGACAGCACCACAGGACGGGGTGTCTTGACCACCACAGGGCGCACCAGGCTGTAAGGCTTCAGGCTCATGTCCGGGTCTGGAAAACAGCAGCAAAGAAGAGAAAGCCAAAGGTGACAACACGAGTGACAAGGCTGCCACTAGCCCACAGACCATTCTGTTCTTCCTGTACCGTCCCCTCATCCTGACTCATAGAGGCACCTACCAACCATCCTATGTTCCAGGAGAGATCCTACCCTGGTTACAGCACTCACCCATAGGCAGATGCCCTGGCTGTAGTCCACCCTTGCCCAGTTCCTGGGAATCCCTCAAGTTACACACCAGTTTATTCTCCACAAAAAGTTAGATGATGCCAAGAATCACAGAAACAACAGAAAGCCCCATAAAGCCTCCGAAAAGGAGCACAGGCTTCTCAAAATCCCATTAGGGGATTTTGGGAAGGGACCGACTGAAGCATCCCAGATGCCAATGTCCCTTCAGTGCCCACAGGGGACGACTGGGACTCCAAAGTTGATGGGGCAGGGGTAACAGCTCACCTGAGCAGGGGTCCAGCCACAGCTGCTGAGGGGGCTGTTCTGGGCTCCTCTGTGGTTTGGATTTCACCAGGCGCAGTTGGTCCAAGGCCCGTTTCTTTAGCTGAGGAGAAAGCAAGGGCAATAAGACTGAGAGCATAGACCATTTCACACACACACGGAAAGCAGAACCCCAGAACATCCACTGGCAAAGGGGATGGAGCACACATACAAAAAGCATGGGACCGGGTCTGCTGCCCACCAGGTTCAGTCAGGGAAGTGGGGAGGGGGTAGGAAAGCAGCCACAGAGCAGTAACACTGCCTGGGCTGTAATCCCCTGCTCTGCTTGCTAACCCAACTGCCACCTCTATACGAGTTGGTTTACCATCAGAGTGGGGCAGATTGCGTGCTGAGGTGGTGGGGTGGCCGTGGGCACACACACAGAGCTCTTATTGCTGGCTTCTTTGGCTTACATTAGTTTTGTGGCCCCTCTGTTGCCCAGGGATCTGGCCCTTCTCCTGGATCTTCAATAGCTGGTGAGCCCTGAAAAGACAGAGAAGTTGCCCTCAAGCAACTCTAGAGCCCCCAGGGACCACAGCCTGCTGTAACCCCCTTCGCCAAACCCCACAGAGGCTTGCTGAAGCATAGGTATATCAACGCCCTCACTCAAATTCCCAGTCACTCAAGGGCATCCAAACACTACTGCACTGGCCCCCTACTCAAGGATTGGGCAGCCCACACTATCAAGAGTTGAGTCTACACCTCTCAAGACTTCTAGGGGATGATCACCACAGAGAAATAGGGTGGGAACCCCAGGTACTCCCCTGCCTTCCCCCTCACCCTGGTTACCTGCTGTAGTTGGGCACTGTCCCCTTGTCCAGGTCCCGCATGGTCAAGGGATCAACACGAGAACAGTACCACTCCAGCCGCCCTTTGTGCATGGTGTCCGTGACATGGAGGATCTCCCGACACTTGACACACAGCGCATAAGGGTCTGATGACTCCAGGAGAGACAGGTTGGTGCGTACGTAGAATGAGTCTCCAGAAAACTTCTTCCCTTCTTCTAGGGCTTCCCGCAGAGGCTGGTATCCTGGAGTGGGAGACACAGGTCACCAGTGGGGACACAGGGAACAACCGTCACCAACAAGACAGGCAGGTTCCCAGCACAGCTGCAACGCTACAGATCGGGGTGGGGGGTGCAGAGGAGGCAAACAGACAGAAGGTCTGTACCTCCATCCTGTAACTCAGGGGATGTACATGTCACACCAGAGAGGGAAAGCTACCAGAGATACGGCCAACCCCTGTGTCAGACATGGTGGCCTAGGACCAAACAGGAGACGAGAGAGGATAACTGAGATCTTCCTCCAGGGCTGGGTGGAGGGTCAGGAAAGGGAGGCAGAGAGCTCAGGCTCAAAAGGAGACCCAGCGCCAGTGCCTTACCTTCCTGGTCCATCTGAAAAACGAGACTGGAGGGTTCATCCCAATGCAGCAGGCTCAGGTAGGCGACCTCCCGCGTGCAGTTCTCCAAGGAAAGCACCTCTTCCTTCAGCGACGGCACTCTCAGCTGGCAAGGACCCAAAGCCATTAGACCTAGGGGCTGGAAGAGCAGGCTCCCTCCACTCCAGCCCCCTCAACTCATCAGGGTTACGCAAGAGATGTCACAGAGCGAGGCAGGCCCAGGGAAAGCTCTACCCAAGGACAAGGCATCCTCAGTCTGCCTCTGGTTCCCTCCTCTGCCTCCAAAATCCCTGCTGGCAGCCACCACCCAGTCTGGAAGCCGGGCTGCTGTGAAAGCAAACGTGTGTGCACGAGCGCGTGTGGGAGTGGGGGTGGGAGAGCTGGTTTATTTTCAGCTACAGGTGGGATATTAATTCAGGCAGCGTAGCTATATTTCAAGTGGTGTCTTTCTTGCCAAAACAAATGCCCTTCCCTCCCCTCCAGGAGCTTTCTGCAGAGCAATTATTCTCTATAGCTCGAGAGGGTCACGAAGGCCTGGGAAACCTTGCTCCAGAATCGATCGCTTTGCAACAAGCACGTGCGGGATGCAAACTGCTCTGAAAGACTACAAGGTGGCAGACAGCTCCAGGGACATAGAGCCACATTGCCATCTTAATCTGTGCAATTCCTTTTTGTTTCTCCCCTCCCACAGCTGAAGAAAATGTTTCAGAAGGTCTCAGCATTTTTACATGCACAGGTACACTCGAGTGCCAGGGCACTTGGATGGGTGTTTGTGCTGCCAAAAGCTCCAGGCAGGGAGCAGTCCTGGGAAGCAAGAGAAACGGAGATGGACTTCAAGTTGGGTAGAGGTCAGCTTGTACTGGAGATCACACCACACTCCTTGCATCATCCCAAGTGCCTTGCAAACCCACAAAGCAAGCCCACTCCCAGACTCACCTCAATGAGCCGGCACCCTTCCCGGAGTCCTGCATCCTCGACTCGTGAGCCTGGCTTGACCCACTGGACGTAAATCCCTGTCCTGTTCCCTCCAAGGATGGAGATGTCTGCTCCGAGCCTCTTCTTCTGGGGTGAAGCGTTGCTAGGGTGACCCATGCTAGTAAGCTGTACCACCAGTGACCTGGCAAGGAGAAACACCAAGTCCAGCACCTGAAGTGTGCTGCCTTTTCTAAGAACTGGTCCCCCAGGCCTTGTGCCCAGCTGCAGGGTATTTATTGTACTGCGCACTGCGGTACAGAGCTCGTGATTCACAGCCATCACCAGGTCACACGCACAGAGCTTAGGAACCCCCACGACCCATCCCACCCCACCAGCCCCAATACCAAAGTCAAGCTGGGCTCCCACAGTCCTGTCCCTGCCTAGACAGGTGTGTTTCCAGCCCAGGCAGTATCTCCACCCCTGCCATAACATACGGGAGAGCACACACACACAAAAAAATGGAGTCCCACTAGGAAGCAAGGACTATAGGATCTTAATCTCTCTCCTCTCCCACTAGTGTAAGAGCCCTCAAGGGGGAGAAGACAAAAAGGAAGGGTCTCCCAGACTTGGTCTCCCAGCACCACATGTCCCCCCAAGCAACCGTTTCAGAGTGCCTAGCTCAGAGAGCAGCAGTCACCTCCTAGTGACCTCCTCGCGGCTGGGAAGCGTGGACAAGCAGATCTCCGACTTCACCCTGGCGTAGGTGCTGCTGGAAGAAGAGGAGAAGGCCCCAAGCGAGGCACTAGCAAAACCACTGCCTAGGAAAGAGAGCAAGAAGGAGAGAGGGGGCACATCACCTCTCCGAGCACTGCAGGGAGCTCATGTTCTTAGGGTGGCAAGGGCCTGTCACCCTCTCCTGAGCATTTTCTAACATCTGACTGGGAAACTGAGGCTGCAGGGAGGCTTTGAACGGTCACCCTCATGAAAGGGTTTCCCCATGTCTCCTGGGAAAAAGCAAATCTTCACTCCCTTTGTAAGTATTTCAGTCAGAAGGCGGCAGCAGCCAGGGCCACGTGGACGTGCCTGGAGATCAGCCACCAGCACCCTCCACAAGACTTGCCAGCATCAGGAGCTGCACTCCAGGAGATTTACAACCCATCACCCAGGTAGTAGCACATGAAGGGAATATCCAACAACACCCCAGTGCAAAGATACTTCTCTCTTCTCTTACCTACTCCCCCAACTCCACATCCAGTTCTCCATGAATTAAATAGACCTGATGTGAATGGCTACCTGCTCTGCAGAGGAAAAGCCAGCTTTTCCATCTGCTGTGCCTAGCAAGGCACCAGAGGACATATGGGTCCATAGCTCCCTGCTATGGGTGCAGGACCCCCACAGTGAGCTGCACAAACCAAAGACATGAGGGAGGGTCAGTTGTCCAACCCCTCTCCCCACAGCCACCACTTCTTCTTAGCTGAGCCCCTTGGGGAAAGCCCCCACCCTGGTACCTGTTGCATCTTCAATGCTGCTAAAGGAGCCGCAGGACAGGCTACAAAGGAGACACAAAAGAGAGCTGTGAGGCAGCAGCTTTTCCAAAGCCTGTTTGCATCCTGTTCTCAACCCCATCCCCGCAGCCTTCCCCCGCACCCTAGAAGTGCCCTCCCCAAGCCAGCACACAGCTCCCAGCCAGCCTTCCCACTCTCAGTCCCCACTCCAGGTTCCCTCCTCCCCTGCCAGCCTGCTCTCCCTGGCCCCCACAACCCCCACAGACAGCCTCAAGCAGCCCCCAGTAATCACCTTTTGTAGGGCATGCACCTATCTTCCCGCTGCCGACGGAGGATGGAGCCGATGCAGGGAGGGAAAGGGAAGGTGGAAAGGCGGTTGATGTCCTTCTCGCTGTCAGGAGTCACCTCCTTGGGGGCAGAGTGAAAGAGAGACACTTGCTAACACTAACGCCCAGCACCACCTCTCCCCTCGCTTCAGGTCAGGCTGCAAACAGTTCCTCGGGTACCACATGGCTCTTCAATGACCATCCACATCGCCCCAAACACCCAGGGGCACCTTGCTTTCCCAACGAGAGAGCACGGATGGAGATGCCTGACACTGCATCCCCATCTTTTCGCAGCGTACAAGCTACGAGAGCAGTAGCAAATGAAGGGAATATCCAACCTTGCCCTTATATCTCACTTTTAGCCACCGCACACCCAGAGATGTGAGCAACCTGTGGGACTGCCCATTTTAGGGTGCTCTAGACTGAGAGTTGAGAGTCAAAGGAAAGAACCTGACTCCCTTAAAAACAATACGATGCTGCTACAGGATTTAAGAGAGCTGGGATTTCTTCCTCAGCGTGTGTATATTAAACAGCTTTTGGGGGAGGATAACATCTTACATGAGACTGTTGATTTCTAGGGTGTCCTACAGATGAAGACAGTTTCACTTCTTCATCTTTCCCACCCAGCTGAGTGCTGCACGCTTTGGTGCAACGTTGGCCGGTTCGTCAGAGACTGCGAGAGCAAAGCTTTGCCTCTGGGATCTGCTCCCACCTCACACACCACCCCATGCCCAGGCTTCCACCAAGTCGTAGCCCCACGATGAACCTGCTCCAATGCCTCTGTGCCCTTCCTGAGCAGCGTGGGTCACCACTGACCTCAGCTGAGGGTCAGCCTCTCATGGTCAAGCGCTCACCATGCTCTGGATGGCCGAATCCCCTGGGAATGAGATAGCAGAAACCCCCAGCGCATCCACAAGTCCAGTCGTAAAGCTGGTAGGGTTGTCTACGAGGCTCCAGGTGCTGCTGAGGTTGGAGCAGAGGGAGTAGGAAGAGCTGCACATCTGGGAGAGAAGGGACTCCATCATCCCATTGCGTCCCCCAGAAATCAACCCTGACCCCTCTGCCTTCTCTGTTCCCCCTTCATTCTAGCCACCCTCACCTTGCCCAAGCTGCGGCTGCCTTGGCACCGCTGCAGCTGTGCCTCCAGGGTGCTGTTCAGCCCTTCTGCCTGGCTCAGCTTGCTTTGGAGCTCGTCCCGCTCCTCCTCCAGGGCCCGCACGCGTTTGCGGTACTGGTCCTTCTCAATCAGGCTCTGGGAGTATTGTAGCTGCACCCCATCGCGGCTCTGGATCGCCTGCAAGGAGCCAAGCTGAGAGTGAGAAGAAGCAGAGCAGTGCACTAGTAATCCCAACCTCCCACCCTGGCACAGACGAAGAAGATCCACTGGGGAAGGAGGAGCTTATCCAGAGCAGAGAAAAAAGCCCTGGTCCTGCTGGAAGGCAGAGAGCCAAGGGGGAGAGCAATTTACCTGGTCCCGCTCTTTCTCGATCTCCTCCAGCTGCAGCAGCACCGTGTTCATACGATGCTTGTAGAGATCACAGTCCTTCTGCAGCGTCCGGTATTTCAGCTGCAGATCTTCCACCTCCTGGAGGTACTGGCAACAGCAAGCAGTGAGCGTTAGCCCTCCTGGAAGTGGCTGCTGTGGCTTCCCAGCCCCCTCCCTCCCCTCTCTTCCATGCCCTGCTCAGTGCACGGGGAAGGGGAGCGGTGATGGATGCTCTACCTTATCCCTCAGCTCTTCGGCCCACTGCAGCTCATTCTGCAAGGAGTTGAGTTTCTGGCAGAGGTCCTGCCGGTCATCTTGGGCTTCCTTCCAGTCGTGCTCCAGGATGTCCAGCAAGATCTGCTCAGAGCCTGGCACTGGGCCCTCACCGGGTGTCTAGGAGGTGAGAGAGTACCATCACTGCACCACAAGCACCGAGGGAGTACCCGACCAGGGCAGTGACAGGCAGACTGGCACAACTCCCATCATCACTCCCGCATTAATTCACTGTGCCCTCCGAGGCACAAAGTCACACTTGTGAGCACATCCGAGAGTTACGCAGCTGGAAACGGGCCCAGAAGCAACGGTAGCCACCACAGCCAAGCAATAGGCCCAAAGGAAGGGACAGGCCAGCCTAGGGCAGTGGTTTCCTCCGTCTTTCCAGTGCCATGTCCACCAGCACTGGGGGTGCCCCAGGAAAGGAGGTGACCCGGCGCCTGTCCTGCCCCACCAGGTACCTGCAACATGCCCTGCAGCTCCTGCAGCGACGCCGTGAGCCGCTGGTTCTCGGCCCACAGCTCGGACACGGCGTCGGGGTGGCCCCGCTCCTCCGCCTCTCGCTGGGGCAGCGCAGACGCCTGTCTCCGCAGCAGGCTGCACTCCTCCTCCAGGCTGGTCACTTTGCATTTCAGCTGGTCCACCTGCAAGCCAGGGGAGAAACAGAGCCTGACCCACACAGCCCTGCACCTCTGCCTTAGCGGGAGAGTGAAGCGGAGAGGATGCTGGGCAGAAGAAGGGCCTGGGGGCCAGGAAGGCGAGGGCTGGGCAACCAGGAGAAGGACTGTCCTACTGTTGGGCCAGGGTTAGCACAGCTGCACACAAAAGCTTTTCCCTGCAGGGCAAAGGAGGAAGATGCAATTGCGAAAGAGCATTCTGGTCTCAGGATCCTCTCTTGGTGCAACAATTTTCTTGCTACCTTAGGGCATCCTCAGCACAGCTGGCCTTGACCCTGGGTGGATCAGGGACCTCCGCTGCGCTGCCAGGGCCAGCAGCTGTGAGTCTCTCAACGGCTTCCCAGCTCCTAGAACAGCTGAGAAACAAATTTGCAGCAGAAAAATCCCACTGGAGGCTACCCAGTGCAAGGAGGTCACCTCAGGCCTGGGAAGTGTTTGAGGCTCAAGCTGCTGGAGGCTGCAGAGTACCACAAACGCATCTTCACACCCTGGCCTGCTCTCACACTCCTCCACCAACGTATCACTGGAGACGGGGGAGGTCAGTTACTTTTAGGAGTAAGGAAGGTCCTCAAAGACCTGCAGCAACTGATGAAGTTGATCACAGAAACAGATTTTCACAGTGAGGTAAGGCTCCAAGAGCTAACGGGACAGGAGGAACCTATCAAAGCTACCAAGAACTAAGCAACACTGCCAAAATTGCCAAGGAGGAACTCGGGAACCGGGTTACTTCTGCATATCTGCCCAAAAGACCTAGAATGACTTTCGGGGACTGGCCACTTCTGGACCCTGACACCAGGAGGAAAAGGCAGGCTGGGACCTGGTAGCCCACCCTGCTTCCAGGGGGATTTCTCCACCCCACAGTCACTGGCAAGCAATTCGTCTCCCTGCTCAGAGGAGGCCCAAGACAGCTGGCATTGGCAGGAATACCAGATAAAAGGTAGGGGAGGATCCCGGGGCTGGCAGAGCAGGGTGAGGAATGAAAGATAACCATGGGGCTGCGTGAAAGGTCCAGGCCCAGACTGGTGGGGGGAATGCCAGGAGGCAGCAGAGCGCTAAGGAAACTGGGTTATTAATAGGTTCAAGGTAGGGCTGCCCTTGCCCAGGCAGGAAATGGGTGTGTGTTTGCTGGAGGTGAGAGCCTGGCAGCTGGAGTGCAGTGTCACGAATTCCTTCAGGTATGCGGCATGAGTCTCCAGAACGTCATGAGACGAGGAGGCGGCGGAGAGCGGCGGGGAGAAGGGAGGCAGAGCCTGGGCAAAAATGCTCCCTTGAGCATCGAGGCGGGCTGGGCAGAGCTCCAGGCAGCACAGAGGCACCCAGCGCCCCCCGTGAGGGTGGCTGAGCAGCCACCACCCTCGCTAAAAAGAGGGAAATGCAAGCCCTTTCCCGGGGAAGGAGCAAAAGACAAACAGGCAGCTTGACAGAATCAGCTGCCTGCTGCGTGCCCCTGCTGCCCGGACACAGCACAGGCACCCATCAGCAGAGCGGGCAAAGCAGGACGGCAAGTACACGCAGGAGAAGACAGGGCACCTCATGGTACCAACGGTCAGGCTGAGAGCTGAAAGTTGCCAGGGAAGGGATTGCCCTGTCAGCTCCTCTGAGGAGTTGGTTCTGGCTCTTCTAGGTGAGGTACCTCCAGCTGCCCCAGGACAGTCTCCCATGCCATGCCCATGGCTTGGATGCTCTACCCTGCTCATGGCACACACCCCATCAAAAGCAGGGGCACTCAGCCCGACACACATCCCACCTGCCATCAGCTCCTTCAAACTCACGGGCCACCACGCACAGACATCCACATGCATCCCCTCTTGGCTGTCAGACCCCTCCCACCGCCCACCCCTGTAATCCCTGTGAGGCCATACCACCAGCTGCAGGTCCCGGCTCCGCAGCACGGCCATGTTCTTCTCCTCACAGAGCTGTGCGTAGCGCATGGCCATCATGTAGTTCTCGTCCTTCAGCCTCAGCAGCTCCACACTGTTGGTGTCCCACTCCTCTCTCAGGCGCTTGCAACGCTCCTGCACCTTCAGGAGCTCCTGCAGCTGCTGCTCCAGCCGGGCCTGCTCTTGCTCCAATGCCTGGTTTTTCACCTGGAGCTGGTGCTCCTTCAGCAGGTGTTCCTTCCGCTGAGCCCTCACCTTCTTCACCTCCATCATCAGGAACTGAGTTAGTCCCTCAGGGCCTTCCTCATCTGAGGGGAGACAAAGGAGAATCAGGTCCTGGCTGCTGAGACAGGGGTAACCCCCAAAAAAAGCAACCCAACGCTGTGTTTTCCATCAAGGGGTGCCAAGCTCTTCTGTGGGTTTTCAGCCCTTCTTGTCCCACGGTCCATCACACACCTACAAACATCCCCTCCCTTCCAGATCCAGAGCACAGAACCATTGGGGTTCCTTGCACACAGGTAGCATCAATCAGGGCTTCATACATGCACAGATTTCTGGCCCTTCCCACACAAGCAGCAGCTGAAGGGTGGGATGGAGAACTTGTCCCTACCCAGGATCATAGAGCAGCGCTGGGCTGGCTCCTTCCCTGTCAGCCGGGTGTAGTGCTCTGGGTAGTAAAACTCTAAAGACTCCAGGAAGGCTTCGTAGCCTCGCTTCCCGCGGCGTCGGAGGATGTCCATCAGGTAACCTGGAAGAAGAGATAAAGAGCCCGGATGAATTTCCCGCAAATTCAGCACAGACCACCTTCGTGATATGAAACAGCATCTCCACCAGTTCGGCTTCCATCCACAAGAACGGGAATGGCCGGAGTGGGGAATGGGGTGGGAGCACTGCCCTCATCTGTGTGCACCTGGGGAGGGGGGGGGG
>JAHREE010000449.1:0-22770 GCA_033628505.1 Tringa tobata
CTGTTTTTATCCATAAAGTATTGCTAACAACTGTCTTCTGAGGAACACACCGAGATTTTTGCAAGTCCTCCTGTACAAACATGGACACGCTGATAAAGGGGAACGTTCTGCAAATCACAGCCTTTATATGAGTACATCCAGCTTAATTTAGCTTAGATCCTTCCCCGTGTAAATGCAAATCTCTGTTCTTTGGGAGAAAAGGATCCCACCTGCTTTTCTAGTTCTAAAGAATTGAGCTAAACACAAAACTTCACCATTGGAAAACCACCAATAATATTTCCAAAGGGAGATGTGTTAGTCCTGGTTTAGAACTGAGGTTCCTATTACCCCCCTGAGAAGCATTTAACAGAAAAATAAACAGCACAAACAGGGCAAAGCACATCACCCTGAGAAAGTCTCACTCGCCAGCAAAATATTCTAGAGACACTTAGAGAAGTTTGCTTACACTTGCCAATTTGGGGTTACTTTAAGTCCATACAGACTGTTTTTCAGGCCAATCGCACCATCCATAACCCCGGTTCCTATTTCTAAGTGAGGTCCATTTTTCATATCTTTTCCCTGTTCTTCACGGATCCAGCCTTTCCTCGGGGAAGTCGGCGACTGCCTGACCATTGATTTCAACAGCATCGGGGCCAAGAAAGCAGCAAATACTGCCTTTCCTAGCAAAAAAAAAAACCCTCCAGGATGAAAATGGAAATCTTAACAAGTGCAAATGGCTTTCAGTGACAAGACCCATCTGTGAAGGGTGCGATGGGGCAGGGGATCTGACGGGTTGTCAGGAGGCACCAGCTCCATTCTCACCTCGGCTGCTGACTGTGCAGTTTGGGGGTAAAACCCGCCTGTTTTCCATCCTTGGGGTTTGCATCCTCTCTTACATAGAGAAACTCAAGAAAATACTGAGTTGCTACCAGAAGAGATAAAGAGGGATACCGCGGGCTGTGGGAACGGTCGCTGTAACAGTCCCAGGCGTGGGGGTTTGGGTACAAAAGGCACAGACATTCTCAGCATGAGCTGGGAATTTCTCCACTATCAGGAGGCAATAGTGGGCTGTTCTCAGGTGGAGCAGCCTCTAGAAGGAGGCAGAGCATATGTTGTGTGGCATGTGAACCAGGAACCTTGGCTACGCTGAGCCATGCCTACCTTCTGTCTGCAGCTGCCTACATTCATTCCCCATTTTCACCTGAGTGGATATATTTTTTAATTTTTATATTTTTTTTTTTAGCAGGAACTTTGAGACACTCTTCAATTTATTTCTTATTCCCCAGCAGAGCAGCTGAGCCCCAGGGTCATTTCCTTCTGTATGACAATACCCCAAGTGGGATTCAGGCAAAGCCATGATTTTTGTGTCTCTGCGGAGAACTTTGTGCAGACATTTTGCTGGAAAAATGCTTAAAATGTCTATACTAAGTTTCAAAATGATGGGGAGGGGGGGGAAAAAAAAAAAAAGAAAAAGTCATTCTCGTTTAAAGGGTCACAGATGAAGCACTCTTCGACTTTCAATCTTGTGAGCTGGATTTCTGGACACCCAGAACTAATGCATCTTTTATCGGCTGGCACGGAGGAGGAGGAGGTTATTGCAAAGATATCAATAGCAGCTTTCTGAAGTGGTTTTCAATTGGCCCTATTACCAGAGATCCGTACACCCAGCAGCAATCATTAAAATGCACTATGTATTTACAATATAGAGCACAATTTATGACTGTAATGCGTATCGCAAATCCTACTGCAAGCGGAGGAGAAAGTCGGGCGTACAGCTACGACGCAGTCAGAGCCTTGTATTCCACCACATCAGCATCAATAACTCCACCAAAGAAGTGAGAAGGGCAGGGGTTTGGGTTTGGTTGTTGTTTTTTTTGGGGTTTTTTTAATATATATTCTGAAGGAAACACCCCAAATTCACTTTGTTTCTCAGCTGAGGTGTATGAACGCTGGTCCACAGCCTTATGGTACCTGTGTGTGGCTGGCAACCACGTTGCTCAAGCTGTGCTTTTGTCAGCTCTCACCAGCAAAGCAGGAGACGGGGCTGGATCAGCAATTTGGAGGAACACCTCCTGGGAGGGGGACGCCAAAAGTGCCCTTTGCAATTCAGGAGGTGACGTTCTTTTGCTTCTAGGTTAATAGCCAGCCAACAGCCCCCTGGCTGTGCTCAGAGCCACGGGAGATGTTGTCTTTCTGACACAGCATCAAACTAGGAGCTTCCTGACCACTTCCAGATAAGCACCCTGAGGGGACACTCTGCAGAAGCAAGGAAGCAGAAACCAGCAGCAGCTGAATATCCTCCTCCTCCCTCAAATGCAAGTAGTTGATTCCTACCTTTTTCTGGATAGCTGTGCGACACCGCTGGGAAACAGCCCCCGGGCTCAGCTCAGAAGGGCCTGGAGTGATAACAGGGGGGTCTGCACAGCTGGGAAAGGCTGTTAAGCCTTTTGAGTTGAGGTATAAACTAAATAACCACATTACAAATTACAGCCTTGACTCACCCAGAGGGGAAGGCTGTGGCCAGGTGCCCATCACCATGGCGTCGGGGCATTTTCTAGTTTTCCTCCTCCCAGTGGTATCATCCTGCACCACCTCACTCTTTATATGACTCAGGTCAGAGTTTCAGTCAGATATTACCAGTGTACGGTGCCAGCCACCTTCAGTCCCTCCTAGGACCAAAGCCACACTGAAAAGGGACCTTGCCCATCCTAAGGCAACCCCTTACTTGGGCAGCTGGAGTCAGGCAGGTCCCTTGCTACGTGTCCTCTCCCCAAACTGCCCCATTACCGGAGGGTTAATGGGCCAGCTTGGCTAGTGAGTGCACTTCAGGAGGGGAGAAGCCATGGAGAACTGGAAAGCAGCCTGTTGCTCCAGCCACAGTCCAAGGAATGATGTTGTCCCTTCCCCTCCCTCAGTACCACGCAGCCACTCCATCACTGCCTGCCCTTCCACGAGCAGTAACAGCCTCCAGCACAGCTCCCCTTCTTCCCAAGATGAAAGAAACTTTAAATGCATGTAACTCTTGCACTCTACTTAATTAATCAGTTTTTTGCATTACAAGTGAAACTTCTTTGATGCATGAAATATTAAGGAGGAAGAAAGAGGAGGGGGAAGGAGAGGGGAGAGCGGTGGTGGGGGCTTTGACTGCTTGAGATGGATGGACTAAGGGAGCCAGAGGGTAAACCACAGGCAGTGCATCTGCAGTAGGACTGTCTGCCCAGACAGAGAGATGCCAGCAAACAAAGAATTCTCCCTGCACCTCTTGCCTCTCAAGCAGATGAGTTTTACTCCACGCTCAAGCCCTACACATGCTCATCAAGGTTTGCTCACGCAGGCACCGGGAGGGGACAGAGACTGATTAAACTTTCATGAAAAATAATCTCTGGTTGATTCATTGTTTGTGGTTTTGTTTTGGGTTTTGTTTTTTTTTTTTTTGTTTTATCTCATGATGGCTGCGAGAAAGTGATGCAAAATGAGTCTTTGGTGAAAAAGAAACAGCTCCGTTCTGGAAAAGCCAGCCGGGCTTTTAGTCAGATGAGGCTCTCCCAAAGGATGCGGGAGTAGATATCTGTGTTACAGGTCTGCAAGTGCCATTTCCACACTGAACTGGGAAGGGGAGAAAGCAGAAATCCCCACGTCAGCACAGATATTACCACAGCCCTCGATAGCACACGGCGAGAACTCAGTGCCACAGTACCCTGTGTGTACGACAGAGCCACTCTGCTAAAAAAAAAAAAAAAAACAACCAACCCAAACAACCAAAAAAAAAAAAGAAGCCCTTTTCTCCTAAAGCACCACACTCAATCAAACTCTCCTGTCAGCTCTGCCCAAGGGTCCAAAGCAGAACCCAGAGTCTTTTTGCTTTCCACCCTGCTCCTTCTCAGCTGACTCATGCAAGAGCTGGGCTGGCTTCTGGAAAAAAAAAAAAGAAAAGCATCTCTCAGACTAAACCTGCTTGTACAGAACCACCAGCCTCCCCCAGAGCACCACGATGGGCTGTAGCCCAAGCCAAGCAGCCAGGTAACAGGTTCTTCATAAACACATGGTGGTGGTGTAGCCTGCATTAGCTGTATAAAGGGTAATAAATGAATAAATGGGTTAATTATATCCACCACAGAATTTAATTAGACCATCTCTGTTCACTCCGCTTCAGCCAGAATCTCAATTATAAATCTTTATTTTCAAGGTTTTACAGCTTGGACATAAAAATTTGCTCTGGGCTTAAACATGACACACAAGGTCTTCTGTCCAGGGACCGCTCCAGTTTTTTTTAACCAATCTTTTTTTTCCAAAAAGGTCAGGTTGGGGGGACCAGATGGCTCCAGGGGAAGGTAATGAAGATGCAGGGCTTTTCTGAAAGAGGCAGCTGGCTCAGATTGTGGGCAGTTTCACAGAGCTGAGGCACTATTAAAGGCTGCTGGGTGCAACCACGCTCCACTCTCAATATTCCCAAGTCCTCCCTGCAGAATGAACCCAGGGCTGCTGCTAATTGCCATCCCCACTCCTCATCAGCAGAGAGCAAGGACTGTGGGGCTGGGGAGAGGGGTGTTCCCCCCTTCCCTGAGCAGGGCCAGGCTGGGGGGGGAGCTCCCACACCTGGATCCCACCAAGGGAATGTGCTCCAGGGCTGGCAGGTGTGTGCCTGTGCTTCCCCAGCACAACCAGTCACCCCTCTCCTCTGCGCCCAGGGGAGGAGGAGAGCTGGGGCACTGGAGTAGGAAAACAGGGAAGAAACAGAAGACAAATTAGAAAATATTGCTCTTTTTAAATTGTTATGATGTTGAAGGTAAATTTAGGACCCGCCTTCTGCTTTCTGGAGTTGACACTATTGAAATCCAGTACTTCTCTCTCGTTAAATGCGCTCTGAAATATTCTGATCATTTTAAAATGTCAATAGCATTACACAAAAAACCCAGAAAACATGTTTACCAGCAGCAGAAGCATCTACAGGCTCAGGTCACATCCTCATTCAATCTGAGGTATGTTAGTTTTTTTTTATTCCCTCATTGAGTTAATTAGTTTGATTTGCTTTTCCTGCCTTGTGCCAAACCCCCACCTCCCTCTGAGTGAAAACAATGATTGCCAGCAGGGACCAGTTCTCAGCCACCAACCCCACTGCCAAGGCTCCTCATCCAGCTAGTAAAGACTGTCACCAGCAGTCCCCCTGCAGAACAAGAACACTTCATCCTGTCTATAGGCTCAGCATATTAATTTTTTTTTAGGAGTATTACAGATTCCTGTTCATTTCCTACCAGTTTTGGCCACCCTGGCACATCAGTATGTTTTGCAAAGATTTTTTTTTTTTTTTCAGCCACCCCTTCCTCCCAGTATGTTCTGCACATACTACGTGTCCTAAATACATACTCACTTGGTAAACTGGAACAAATCTATTGGGTAAGTCAGACTCCAGTCCTGCTGAATACATATTTAACCAGCAGATCACAACAGTTTATTGTCTGGTTGGTGCACCGTAGAATTTAACCCTTAGGAAACATTGGCATGCATCAGGCAGCCAAATTACTGCTCAGAAGGCTATGATATATAGCAGGAATTACCGGTAATAAAGAAAAAGATATATGGGATGGATTAATCAAATCATAAATTTCTTAAATCTCTATGGCAGTCCATAAATCAAATTTGGCTGTATGTTTCTGGCCCCTATTCAATGTATAATATGAAGTACATGTATAGAGCAGGTTGGGGGGTTTTTGTGGCCAGCTCAGGAACCCTGGGTAAATAATCAAGGCAAGCAAACACCTTTTCTAAAAAGATCATGTTCCTGTATTTCAATCTGCACCACTGAAAATGTGAACACTTTCTGGAAGGTAAAAGGTGTATGTTCCCGCATCGAGAGTTAAACCAGACCCAGAACAGATACTATCAGACCAGGCAAGACATAGCACAGCTCAGATCATCTTTAGCTTCATGAGACAGAGACCGGTCTCTCCTGAGCACAGATAACTATCCCAGCCAGCCTGATTTTTTTTTTTAGGCTTTTGCCCCATTTTGTGTGCAAAGCAGCTGGAAACCCTGAAAAGGGAAATACTTCTGGGAGCCCAGCAATCACCAGCCCCATCACTGCTGAGGTTCAGCTGGATCTCAGAGAGGTCACACTACATCCAGGCTGATTTAATTCAAAAGAACCACACAACTAAGGGGAGCAGAGTGTCTGTCTTGTGCCCTATCCTTATTTCCATTAAAAACTCTCACTTGGAATCATCATCCCTTGACACCAAAGCCTTCACCCAGCTCAGACTGACCCTTGTTTTTAGCCAGCTCAGAGGCACAATTCCCCAGCTCCTGCACCTATTAACCTTCTGCCAGTTTTGTGCAGGGAGGAAGCCTCTGATAAGGCTTCTTCCATCCCTACCCCTCACACGAGCCCTGTCTAACACCAGCTCTTGCCTCAGGACTTTTGCTACCCCAGTCAAAACTGGATTCAGAAGCTTACCGTGGGACAGGCTGCCTGCCCTTTGAACATCTTGGATGGTTTGGTGTGGGGTCTTAAGAAGATAAGAGCAACAATGAGCTCAGGATGAGCCTGCTCCACAGCCCAAACATCAATATGTATTTACCAGAGGGAGCAGCAGGCTTTAGAAGTTCGATTTCTTTTTGACTGTCCACAAGAGACATGAAACAATGAGATTATACACCAGGAATAAACACCTATAAATAAAACTGACTATTTAAATCCACCAAAGCCAGGACATTTGTCATGAAATCTCCCCCCGCTCAACACCAGCACAGCAGTGCTTCTGATTTTGTTTACAGCTGCCCAGGACAACAGGACACCTTCACTTTGAACCTGGCTGTTGCTCTGCCAAACTGTGTGGAGCCCTTAAATGCTAATTATCAAAGTCCTGCCTTGACCAAGGGACTGCAGCTCTGGATTATTGCTCCTTCCCCCCTGCCTTCTCCTTTCTCCAAGGAAAGGAAAACACCCACTGAAAAATCCCATCTGCTTAAAACATCTGACAAAGCTTAACCTGAGCCTAAGTGGGAGAGGGTTAAAAAAACCTGAGATGCTCTTTATCTCGAAGGCAGGCAGAGGGGCTGCAGCAGGGAATTTGCAGGCTGCATGTCTGGCAGCGGATGCCCTCTGTTGGCATCTTTTAGAAATATGATTAGATGCACAAACTGGTGGCTCAGGTCCCTGCGATTCACCCACTGCTCATCCCACACCCCCTGTGACAGCCCTTAGTGCTGGGTCTAATCCACAAGCCTAAAGTAAACAGCAGCCCCTGCCCCAGTAATCCCAGTGACTCAGTCCCAAATGATGCCCCGGAGCACCAAAGAGAATATTTGCACACCCTTTGCAGCACAGCAACACAAATGGCAGGGAGCTGCAGAGTCTTCCTACCCTGCTCCTCCTCTGGCTGGGAGCTGTAGGGAGATGCTGATGGCTCACTTTGCCAGGGTACCTGGGGTCCTCCTGGGTGGATGCAGAGGCTCTGTGGTGCAGAAGCAGCAGCTTTCTGCAGGGATGGGCTCTATCAACTGCTCCAGGAAGAGCATCCAAGTCACAAAGGGGAACAGAAAGCAAAGCTGCACAAGCATGGTCTCAGAGCTTCCATAAACACTGAGTGTTTATTATGGTTTTCTCCTTTAAACCCCTTCAAGCACATTCATAAACACATACAGCAACCACCTTTCAGAGCTGTTGCTACACAAGCAGGTTCTCAACCTGTTGGCCTTTCTGTGACCAAGCTTTCTCATACCCCATACACCCAAGAAAGAAAGGCCAGCTGGTGGCTCCTGGTAGACCTCATGGCCTAAGGAGGATGAGCACAGCAGAAAGGTCCAGGTCAGACAGTTTGCAGAGGGAGCTTATGGCACTGGGATAAACCTTCTCAAGGCATCTGGAGGTCACCATAACATGTTGAAGGGCACATCCCTCCACAGAGAAAGGCTACACATGAAGAGGTGGTTTGGAGGGCTCAGCTCCATTGTGCAGGATTGACCTGCAAGGAAGAACCCACCCGGAGAACCCTTCCCTGACTCAGCCCCACCTCATGGCTTGCAGTACTGCTGATTTTGCCTTGCCTGCCACCTCTCTGCCCACCCCAGCCTTTTAGAGTGCTCAATGGCCAGTGAGGCAGGTAGCATTTCTGGCCCCCATATCCAGGTGCCATGAGGGCTGGTGCTCCTTTAAGCCCAAGGGGTTACTGTGGCCCCCATCCCATCCCACTATACCTGATCAGAGCAGCAGGGCCAGCTTCTAGGAACCCACAGCATCAGGGAAGTGCGTAGGAGCAAAGCAGGTCCAGAATCCATGCAGGAGGCCAGTCGGTGGGACGGGACACAGAGAAGCAGCACAGCCACAAGAAACCTAGAAACAGCTTCATGCACAGTTTAAGAGAGGCTTAAGCACTGGCCCTGGGCTTAAATACAGCCCTGATGACTGGGACAGGTGGGGCTGGTCAGGCAATTATAGCTTGTTAGCACTCCTGGCCCTATGGGAGAGGGCACACCTGCATCTTCTTAGCAGATGATGACCTTAATTCAGTCTCCGGTGAAGAAGGAGACCCATCCTTCCCATAACAAGGCATGGCCAGGCTTTGGAAGTGTCAGCTGTGGCTTTGCACAGTCCTAGGACTCTGGGTAGTGCTGTTCTCTGAATTTGGGGATCCCACTAACACGAGTGGTGTTAATCCTTGACATTCACCCCAACAGCAGGAGAAGGTTTGTTTAAACTGCAGAAGACTGGGACCTTTCAGGCTGGTCAGGACTAGAGATGTTGTCTCCAGTTGCTGGACTTTGCCTCAGGCACCACTGGAAGCTAAAAGCAAGACACACGAGGAGGGCCCCCTCTTTAAAATTGCTTTTCATGGCAGTTCAAAGGTCTGATGCCACTATTCGCCCCGTCCTCAAATCTCAATAAAGAACAAATACACCAATTTTTGTAAATGGCTAGTGGCAATTTTATTACCAAAGAAAGTAAAAGCAAACTCTGAACCATAGGAGATCATAAACAATAAATGATGATTATTCCAGTTACAGTCTCCTCTGCACTTCTCTCTGCGGAGACTTTGTAACAGAGATTATATATGGCAAGAGTGGATTTACACTTGGAGAGGATCTAAGTACCTTTTTCCTGAAATGAGTTGTAATCTTGTTTTAATGGTAGATAAAAAACAAGGCGCAGACATGCCTTGTCTATATGTATGGGGGGAGTCTTGTAAATCCTATTTTGGTATATCAAGGATAATCTAAACAGCTAGTAATAAGAAACATGAATAATCTTAAATAAACCCTGTGAAACCCATGCAAATATTTAAGTCACTTATTCAAAAAGAAACCATAGCAAGATCCGCCTTAAGAAAGGCATATCAAGGAACATCAAAGTTCTTACATTGGAATGAAATCACCCTACACTGCCCCGTGACATAATTTTAGCTGCTCCCTCAATTGCAAGAAAACGTTTCTAACCAATTTGGTGTCTACTGGAGAAGCTCTCAACGTCGTGAATTATGAGGCCATTTTGATATCCCCTTAAATCAGCTCAAAAATGCAAATAAAATTTCGCGGTGGTGTTTTATGGCTTCATTTCACCAGCAAAAATATGGCTGGGCTGGGACCACGCTGCGGCTGCCCCTTCTTCTGCTTGGCTCTGCCAGATTGTCTCGGTTCCACCCCGAGCCTGCGAGGACCCCAGAGCAAAGGATGGGACAAACATGTGGCTTTCTGCTCAGTTCAGAGTTTTCAGTCCCAACCTGCTCCTGTTCCTTTGTGGAAAGGGTAACGTGACATTCAATATGAAATTGGCTGCTGTCTTCCCTGGCTGGGGGAAGGACCTGGTAATGTCTTCAGCTCATGAATATGTAATCTGCTGGATGCTTGTGCAGTACACTTCTAATTGCCTTTGTTCTTGCTGAGGGAAATTCTCCGAGCATCTGAAGAATTTTTCTTTTATTCAGTCAATTTTCTGACTCACTCTTTTAGTTTCATCAGGGTTTGATAGTAACCGAAATTCTGTTTCCAGTAAGTCCAAACAACCTTACTTTTATCTATAAAAGTCTTCCAGCTCTCAAAATAGTCTTCTTAATTTAATTAATTCTTAAAGAGCGCCTTTAAACTTGAGCAGTCATTAAGGAAGTTATTGTCCTTTTTTCTTAACAACGTTTAGTGAGGTGCCTCTTGACAGATAACTAATTCCCCAATTAATATAAATACTCTCTGCTTCAGCTACTGCTGTAGCAGTCACCAACTGCAGCATCGCCTGACCTTGCCGTGTTGTACATAAAGCATCTCACCAGTCATGGAGCAAATGCAGCGGGGAAGTTATTTAGAGGATGTCTGTACACAGATGCACGAGACTTGCAACCGTGCAGCTCAGGAGCAGCTTGTCATTTCACACTTTTAAGGAATCAGCCAAGCTTTACAGCAACAAGGGGAAACACGAGTTGAACAGGAGTAACCCAACGTCTTCCACAGACTGTGTTCCAGGCCTGGGTTTGTTTTTTTTGTTTGAAGCCTAGAAAGTGTTTCTACACAAAATTACTTTCAGTGAGAATAATATATCGCTTCTTTTGGCTGGTTTAAAGTAGATATTTTTTTCCTACATTAAAAACAAAACAAAAAAAAAAGAAGAAAGAAGCTTGATTTTTATCATACGCCTCATGGATCTGATAACACGTTCCTACATTCCTCTTTTTCCTAAATTTTCTGAAAGGTTTATTTTCTTGCAATAAAACTCATTTCTGTGCTAAAATACTGTCCAATGCACTGGTTTTTTTCTCCTCCTTGCTGAAACATCCTTGTTAGTTCTTGTGTGTTGACCAAATGGTTTCTGGCTTTACAATCTGTCGCTAGTACTACATTTACAGCTTGCAATTAAGGGCTTTGATTAAATATTTTGCACAAAAGCTGCATGATCCAATAGCCAATCCTTATATATTTTCCAAAACATGGAAAAAAAGATAAGAGTATTGAAAAGTAAACCAAGATTGAAGTTGTAAAAATGGCCCTTAGAGTCTGGATAAATATACACAGTGTTTTATAGCCACGGATGTTATCTCTTTTGATACTGAGGCTTGCCCTTGGGTGACAGAAAGCAGAATCTTTCCTGGATTCCTTTAAATGAGACTAAAAGTCTTCTTTGGTAAAGCGTGTATATAACATGGGCTGATTTTCACTGCAAGCGTGCTGGATATTTTTAAAATGGCATGTTTTTGATGAGTTAGCATATGTTAGGATAGCATACATTAACAGTGCTGAAAGCCATTTTTTTCATCAGTATTGATATTATCCCCTTAATTAATGTAGAAACCCCCATGCTCTTCTCTCTTTCTTTTACTGGGGCTCTGAGCTTTGCCAGAGGTTTCTCCTGGTTTCCCACGTACTCCCAGGTGAGTTCAAGGCCTGCCTCACCAGCGTGGTGAGTGTGAGAGGAGAAGAACCCCCTCAAGCCACAAAGCCTTTCCTTTCTGCGTTTCACGCCGCTGTAGAGCTGATTGCAAACCCCCACGGTGGGTTTTGTGGTGGAGTGCCAGCAGCTGGGGTCAAGATCTTGAGTACGGTGCAATCTGCTGGTGGCCAACTGCCACCAGGAGCTCCTCAGGTGGAAGGGAGGCTCTTGCTGACATCTGCAGTACAACCACGGATGGGAAGGAAGGAGAAGGGCACGTTGCCCTGTAGCCTCCTCCTCTGCTGTAGCTGGAGCAGAGCAGATGTCAACCAACCCCAGGCTCCTTCCCCCTGCCTTCGCCGAGGCACCGGGGCCTGGCAGCCATCCCAGGACACAGACAATGGGAGGCTGACTGTCTGCACGCCGTTGCCCGCTCGCTTGACGTGAATCATTTTCCGCTGCCTGGCTCTTGGAAGCCGCACGGGGCTGCCTGGCGCTGGTCCTGCCGGCGGGCCGAGGAGCAGGGGAAGGCTGGGCCCTCTCTCTGCTCCTCTTTTGGGCTTCTGCCCATCTCTCAGTAGCTACTCTACGCTCCTATTTCTCTATCAAACAGTGATGCTGCAAAGGGGGAAAAAAAAAAAAAAAAGTTATTTCCCCCCAGACACCCATCGAAGAGGGTCTCCAGCATGGATCAGGTCTATGCAGACTAATTGCAGCCAAAGGCCTCTCTCTTCAGACTTTGGGGGTCCATTCGGGATGGTCCAACAGGACGTTTCCCTGCTATCTGCCGCTCTCTGGTGGAGATGCTGCTTTAGGGCTTGCTGCCAGGCTGTTGAATGCCTTCTCTTGTGCCTCTTCACCTCCTGACCCAGAAAACCAGGGAGATGGGGTGGTCGTGAGTGGTGCTGGAGGATCTCTTTCCTTAAAAATACGAAACAAGACCCCAAAAAGCTGCAGATGAATCCAAGAGAAAGGGCTCTTCCTTCTCTGCTCAAATTCCCCCCATCCGGTGCTGCTGAGCAGCCAGCAGCAGCCAGGATGCTGACAAGGAGGAGGACTCAGTTATCCCACCCCAGCAGACTGCCACTGTGTCACCTCCGGGGTGACCATAGCTCTGGCACTCCCCTCTCCTCCTATCAGGCTTACATAGACAGAAGGAGCCATTTAAGAAAAGGAAAACTGTTAAATTAAACATTTTCCCAGGGTGTTTGCTATCCTGTTGCAGCACAGCAGCAGATGCCGGGGCCACGCAGGGCAGTTTCCAGTGATGCAGAGCCTGGGTGTACCCTAAGCTTTATTTACACCCACCCACCAATCCTCAGACAAGTCCAGCAATTGCTTCTCCAGGACTCCTCTGAGCTGCCCTTCCATTGACCGTGGCAAAAGCTTTCAGTCCAATCTCAGACCCAGGAGTAAAAGAGATTGCCACAAACTTCTCCCTCCAAAACTGACTCTACAGGCAATTACCCAAACTGATGTTCCACTTTCCTCCTTTTCTAGACTGCGTTTTACCTTGGGAATAATTTCTTCCAGCTCTCACCATTCCTCTTGCTTCCTCCTGATCTCTGTCCCGTTCTCCCACCTCTTCCTTCCCATGTGGTAAAGCCCCTGGCCATGGAGCTCTGCTGTGGCATCGCCAGTGCCTGGGATCAATGCCCATCTCCTGCATCATCTGCCTTCTCACACAACCTGGGATGATGTTTGCCGTTTTTGTACCAGCCTGATATCACTGACTCATGTTCACTTTGTGGAACAAAATAAACCTTAGCTCTCTATCTGCTGAACTGAAGCCTAGCTCACCTGCGCAGTCCATCATCTCTGGGCATATTACTTTCTGGCTGCCCCAGCTGAATCTCAGCCTCTTATTTTTTCAGTCCATTTCTTTGTTTTGTCACAGAGATGTTTGAAGAAGGTTGTCCTTGCCATATCCATGGTCACTGAGACTCTTCTCCTTGACACCTCCCAGATACATGTAAACAGTGTATTCATATCTTTCTGTCAGGATTTTTCATGGACTGAAATTAAACTGGTGGGTCTATAGTTCCCCACTTCTGTCCACGTTCCCAATACCTTTTAAAAGTTAAGCATTTTGTTTGTCCCTTTCCAGTCTTCTGGTGCTTCCAGAGATAACCACTGAGATTGCCACAACCAGTTCTGCAAATATCCATGGCTTAAACTCACCAGGTTTGGAATAATCTTCCCAGAAGGGTTTTTTGCCTTGCCTCTGTCAGTCAGCAGCTGGCTTATCACCAGAAACAGAAGGGATTCTGTCCCTTGTAAGCGTTTTATCCGCTTATCTATGGGTGTCCATTATCTGTCTATCACTCTCTGAATCCTCCAGAGCCCCTGCACTCTGTGGTTGTTTTGTGGCACTGAATTCCACAAGTCAGACCCTTCCTCCCACCTGAATTTCAGTGTAATCAGAATCAGACTCTTCTCGATGGGTGGCATCAGTCACAAATAGCAATGAGGGAAATTTTGATTAGATACGAGGAAAAACTTTCACAGCAAGGATGGATGGATGAATAGAGCTTGGATGAAGCTCCATGCCTAGAAGTGTTCACAGTTCAATTGGACCAGCCCTGAGCAGCCTGACCCAAGTTAGACCTCCTTTGAGCAGGACATGGACCCCTCAAAGGTCTGGGGGAATGTGGGGCCTGAGATTCAAATCCCTGCTCTTGGTCGACCTCACAGAGACTTGGCCTTTCCAGTACCCATGTCATCAGGGTGATGGTCTCAATGGTCCTGGATAATCTGCTCTTCTGAGGTCTCTTTCCCTTTGTGAGAGGGTTTATCCATATATCCTTCTTGGCCAGGCTAAACCATCTTATCAGGGTGGAGATGTTCTTCGGGAAGGTTTGGGATTTGAGAAGTCGGTTTTATTCTACTAAAAAAAAAATAATGGGGGGAGGGAGACAGAAAGTGACAGAGAAAAGAAAACCCCATTTTATTGAAAGCTCCAGTCTGGCCGTGGTTGCTGGGAAGGGATCTTACACAATGGAGCCTGCCTTCTCCTGAAGTGAACTGCTTTCAGCTTGTTCAACAATAGGAGATCAAAACCGGGAGTAAGAAGCGATTTCTAAGGAGTATCTTAATAGGAAATTCTCCAGCAATTGCTCGTCTACTTTTATCTGCAATTAGATATTAACATTCCAGACCAGAGTATTTTCCAGGTGAAAATGTGAAATAGTACAAAGTCTTGTCATCTAGTTTAGCTGGTTTTCCCCCACGTTTTCTTTTTTTTTTTTTTCCTTTCCCGCCCTTATCAACATGATCAGGGACCTGATGAGAAACACAAGGGAGAGAAATGCCCAGGAAGGGCTGTGACGCGAGATAATAAGAGGATCTTTGCTCTACAGTGCTACTGGCCTGGCCTTTTATTGACGGAGCCTCCGAGATGCTCAAAGATAGCCCTGCTGCAAGTTGCATTACCTTGAGATTTATTTCAGTGCCACAGAAAAGTGAGGGGGGTGAGGGCAGAGGGAGTGAGGACTGGAAATGTTGTTGTGGGTAGAGTGATTATAACCAGAATTCCTTTTTAATGCAAAAATCTTTAGCCCGACAAAGGATCCATCTCTGGGAGAGGTTTTTCACCATCTGATCCCCCACCCTTTTGCTTCAGAGCATTGCAAAATGTACTTGGAAGAGCAGCGAGTTCGTTTTAACCGATAGCATTCAGCGCTTTTTACTGTGCTATTCATCCATATGACAAAGCTGAGAGGGGAGCCCATACTTCTTCCTGACTTTTTATTGCTTTTCAGCCCAGTGGGAACCAGCCGACATGAAAAAAAGTGGTTTAACCGCAAAATATGTTTAAGCTCCTTTCTTTTATTTTTTTTTCTTGGCGTGTCTGGGAAAAGGAGGAGGGGGAGGCGAATAACAGTGGCAAAACAATCACAAAACAACAGTCACGAAATTAAATCAAAACCCAGCCAAAACGCTAGCGCAGGTGAGCCTGATCCAGCAGGTAAAGGGTGAGGTTTGGAGATGGTGGTTGGTGACAGCCTTCAGATGCTGGGACCGTCACATTATGTGACTAGCGATGAGACAGGATCATTTTGGGGGTGACCAAATCAAAGCTGCAAGGAGAGACCACGGGCTGCAAGTAGGATCGTGGGTTTCCTGGCAGAAAGTTCACAGACAGACCAAATGACAGTCTGTGTTGGGGTCCTCCACGAGGAGACTGAGTTTTCCCTCTAGATGGGCCAAACAGGCCGGCATTTGGGATTACACTCTGCCTGCAGCTCAATGGGACTCGTTTTCTCAAGTCCAAGAAGTGATTTTTTTAACCTATATTTAAACTTTTAAATTTTCTAAATGAGAAAAGAAACACCCCTCACTCTGCTTAGGAGAACTACTGCTCATGCATATCGCACCAGAAAGAAAGGAAAAGTTCAGGAAATAAAAGTAAAGCAGTATTTACGTGATCCCAGATGTTTCCTTGTTTTGTTGATTCGAATCTAAACCTGCAGACTGACCCGCAACACAAGCGTTTAATTAACTCTTTGAAAAAAGCCTTTACACTTTATCAAATAGTTTAAATGAAAAAAAAAAAAAATCACTTCTGGTTTGGGAATAGCGTTGTGTGTGAAGGACGTGGAGGTTTTCAGCTGTTCCCGATCAGAACGACATCAAAAGCTTTGTGTGAGGGTGAAGTCCCTTCCCTGAGCCACTGTGCCCCTGCCTGCCACCCCCTCCAGACCCCAGCTTTAATGGGGAACACCAAGATCTGGCATCTGCCCCAAGGAGAGATCAACACAGGCTTCCACAACAAGCGCCCACTCCCAGGTCCGAACACCCCAACTCCCCACCAGCCCCACAGACTGCTGGAGAGTCTTTTAAGAGTTTCTTTTTCTCATCACCTCTCCTGATCAAGTGATTCTCTGCAGCTGAGCCGGGTCTGGCTTCAATCTGGCTTGTGCAAGACAAACATATTAACTCCTTCCCACCCGTTTCTCCTGGTGTGCAGGTCACGGTGTGCCAAGGTGCCCCGTTAGCTTAGGTGGCCTCGTGACACTTTGTACTGAAAAGCAGCAAAAGGTGATGATTCTGCCACCTCCAACTCCTGCAATTTGCAAGTTATTATAAGGCAGGCTAAAGATGGTAAGAGAGAGGACAGAAATAACTACAGGCACAGATGCAGGAAGGAAAAACAAAACACCTAGGAAGAAAACTGGTTGCCTTTAAAATACAGCAAAGGCATTATCTGAAAGCACAGCTTGACAGTCAGCCACCGCCACGTGGGGTACACAATCCTGGAGCCATGGCAAGGCCACAACTTCAGTCTCACCCCTCTGGGGCAGTGAAAGAGAGAGTCTGTCTGTCCTCACTGCCACCGAGACCTTATATTTGTTAACGTGGGGAGTGTAAGCAGAGCATTAGGGCACTTTGGTCCTCGGGAAAGGTTAGTCACCTTCCTCACAGTCTTCCTCACTGGCTTCCACAGCCCCTGCTGAATCTCCTCCTGCTGCAGCTGCACCGATCCCCAAGCTGGATGGTTTAAAACTGGCTCAGATCAATCTACGGCAGCTGTGGTCCTCCACATGGACCACCGTGCAGACTGGTGCTGGGCTGATGGCACTGAGTGCCTTCTCCATGGCCACTCTCCTCTGGCTTGCTGGTTGCTCTTGGCTCCAGAGAGTGAATGCCAGGCAGGAAACAACTGCTGAGCGCCTGCTGCTCCATGAGGGTGTTGGGTTTTAACATAGAAAAGGAAGGTCTAACAGCACCACACAGATTCCTCCTTCCTTGGGAGGTGGGTGGACGGGGGCAAGTGTCTTGTCTGCTGAGTTAGTAGTGAAGAAATGCTCACCCAGTTTAAAGCAAGACCTCTCCATACTGGTCAAATAGACCTGTGCAAAGCCTGTGAGCTGGTGGGATATCAGGTGAGCCCCAGCAGAGAAAACAGATGGATGTCTTTGGCTCAGAATCTAGGAGGAGCTGGATGCATGAAGAGATGGTCTTGTCCAGCTTGATGCTCTATGAAGCAGCTCCAGTGAAAAGTCTCACTTGCCTGAGTTTCTTTTTTTTTGGCAAAAGTCCAGATTCTCATTCCCTGGAGCTGTCTGTGAAAGTGCTATAGGATTTAAAGTGAATGCAGTTGATGGGCTTTTATGGAAAATTAACAGAGTTTATTGAAATCTCATTCTGAAGCTCATAGAGAGCAACAGCAGGGGGTGATTTTCTAACATTAAGGGGAATTACAGCCTCTTCTCTAAGGCTCTTGCTCCCAAGACCTTCCATACTGTACCCTCTTTCCCCTGAGCCTTCCTGCCCCTGAAGAGACCTCCAAACAAGTGGTCATTTCCCAAAAAGCCATTTCAGTTCATGCCCACTAATGAGACACTGCCTGGCTTCATTAGACGTGTGCTGCTGAAGCATGAGGACAGAAGAGATGCTCTTTGCATGTCACTCGCAGGCTCCTATGGTGGGTTGGTACTTTGAGACTTACAGAAAGTTTTCATCCTGATTCAGAAAAGCAAAAAATTCATGCTGAGTAATTTCAGCCAGAAAAGACTTTTCTGTTTTTTCTTTTCCTTTCTGAAAAAGCTGGTACTCTGTGAGGTGACTGGAGTGCCCTTGAGCTGTGGCTCCAGTCCCCTCCAGTGTCCCACAGGAGGGCTTCAAATATCCTGATTGTGGATGACCCACCCTGTGCAGTTGTCTCTGGAGGCTGGAGGCCCTGAAGGTGACTGCTGAAGGAATCTGGCAGTTTCCATCAGAGGATGAGCTGTGTTTCGGAAAAAGTTTTGCGAAATTCCATCAGCATCTTCCAGCGATTTTTATATTTTTCTCCTTGAGGTTCCCAACCACCTTGTGATACCAGAGTGCAGGAGGGGTGTCCAGCCTTCCTCACCATTCCTGACCCCACCACGAGTAAGGGATAGGCTGGGAGACGGCCATTTCCTACGACTCAGTTTCTTTTCTTTGTCAATCTTTGGCAAGACAAGTTACATGATGACTGACGCCCAATATTACGTGCTAAGAAATTGTCCTGTGTAATGAAATGAAGTACAAGACAGCAAATGTGGAAAAACATTTGGAAACAACCTTG
Organism: Tringa tobata; assembly: GCA_033628505.1. Classification (NCBI taxonomy): domain Eukaryota; kingdom Metazoa; phylum Chordata; class Aves; order Charadriiformes; family Scolopacidae; genus Tringa; species Tringa tobata. Next base: position 18,381 of record JAHREE010000449.1, read on the forward strand.
ACGCTGAAGCCATTTTGAATAATCGAAGGGGATGTTTTGGGGAAAGACAGGTTATTTCTGAAAGATAACTTTTTAATGGCATAGTGTCCCTTCATTCGTGCTTCTGCCTTCCGTTAGCTGCCAGGAGGATTAGGAGAACACATCCAAGGTCTGCAGCTGAGAGGAAATTATTGATTTGTTTATTTTTTTTACAAACGGTCATCAAAAAACATTTGGTTCTTGTTAAACCACTGCTGTGGCAGCCGTGTTTGTGGGGAGGGAGGCTGTGGCCAGTGCCAGTCACGTACAGGACTGTTCCGTGTTCCATTCCAGAATTGCATAAACCCAATTACAGATATTACCTTTGATGAACACAGGGAGGGAAGGGCTACTCTGCTTTAAGTGATGTTGAGTGACTGGGCCTTTTGCTGATGCCCACAAGCATTGCTTTCTGCCCAACATTGCTGAAAAGCTGGCCACAGGACAACAGAGATCATTTTGGGGTACTTTTTCTTTTTAAGAAAAATAAGATATCAACTGTACCTTCCCTGGGTCGGACAACAACAGTAAATGAAGAGTAAATTGTTCAGAGATCACCCATTTTGGCTTAGGAACCTGCTCAGAAACTTTCTTCCTAATGTCTTTTCCCCGATGCAGGCAGCACTCTTCCAGCCTGCTTTCTAATGACCAGCATTAGTTTGCATTAGATGGATTTGTGATGATTTCTTTCTGCCTGGCTGCTAAGCCTGCGAGCAATTCAAATTAAGTTTGGCTCCCCGTGCCCCATCTGGCAGTGGCAGCTCCCCCGTTCCTCTTTGCTGCCTTCTCGGCTGCTCTCCCTCGCTCGCCTTCTACAGGGGGTTGATCTCTCTGGATTTTGCAGGTCCAGGATGCTCCACAGCCACCTGCCAGAGCTCACCGCCTCACAGTCCCAGCCATCTCCAGCAACTCGGTCTTGAAGGCAAGGTGGGGACCACAGGAGAGGGCTGGGGGAGAAGGAGATGGGTGTGAAAATGCTGCTTTGCAGGAGAGGCAGAAAGCGGCGGTGCTGGAGCTTGAAAGTGGTACCCACAGCATCAGCCCAAGAGAGCTGGGCTGGGTGCTTGGGATAATGAGGAAAATGAGGGTGTGGGACTGGAGATGTGTCCCTGAGATGGGAGCTGAAGCCCCAACCCTGGTCCCCACCCCTCACTGTCCCCTCTGGCACTGATGTGATCACCTGGACAGAAGGAAAGGGAAGATGGCTATGGTAAGGTCTAGCCATTCTCCCGGCCAGCACGGGGTCACAGTACCCTTCCAGGGTGATGGAAGGTGGAGCCTCTTCTTTAGCTTTCTAGAGAGATTGAAAACATGAGAAATAAGGTGAGCCAGAACCTCCTTCCCCTCTCTCTGCCCTCACCTCCTGCCTGGGGGAGAAGTTAATGAGGAGGAGGGGAAAGGATCCTTTTGGGATGCCAACAACAGAGAGACAACGGGCCGGAGGTGCGGGGGGAGATGCAGTTTATCAGATTTACCAAGTGGCTAACTCACATGTTAAAGTCCTAATTTAGCAACAGCCTGCTCTATTCTGAACACGCTCGCTCCTGAGAGACAACCTCAGGGTTCGTCCTGACCATCTACCAAAGTAGCCTGTCACCACAAGGATCTTATAACATGTCAGGTAATGCATATTTCAAATCACCCATTCTTTTCCCGGCAGTAGAGACAAGGCTGGAGGGTCTGGGAGAGAAATAGCATCAGTTTTGTGTCCTTCTCCGTGGTTCTTTGGAAACACTTGGCTTCCACATCCTTGAGGTGGCTCTTGGTTACTGTCAGATACGTGTGACAGCTGGGGACAGCATGGATGGCTGTAAAAGAGGTGTCACATCAGAGCAGCAGCGATTCTTCTTTCCTCCCATTCCCCCTCCTGGTCCTCAGCACTAGGCTAATGACACCGCCAGGTACCAAGCAATAGAGAATCGAGCCTGTTGTTTTTACAGTGAGAATGAATGAAAAGTGCCTGCTGGGTCACATAAACCTGTCAAAAGAACAGCCGGGGCTTCCTGCGAGAGGGATAATAGTTAAGAAACCTGAAATTCTGAGAAAAAGGGATTATGAATCATCAGTAATATTTACAGTGCAAGTCCTTAGTCCCTATATTTTCACTTGTTTTTCTCTCCTTGCCAGGGCAATAATTTCCAGGAGCCCCTGAGTGCATCCCGGTGGCAGGTAAACAAGCCAAGCCCGAAGCGTGGGTCTGGCAGAGCCCATGGATGTCTTGCACCCCCCTTCCAAACACGGGGAGTGACAGCAAACGGTGGGGACAGGAAGGGTGTCCCCCCTCACGTGCTGTGCCCTGAAGCTGCATGCTCCTGGCTTAGCAATCCATCCTGCCTCAAATCGTGTGGGGGTGTGAAGCCAGCAGAACATCTGGGCAGCTGTGCTCAAGCACCGCGGGCTTAAATTATATATATTCTTTATATCACGGTGTTATTAGACCTCAGATGGTGCAGAGACCACCCGGGGGTGTTGGATACGGGGGCTAAAGGCTGGTTGAGGGCTTGAAGCCACGCACACGCAGCCCAAAGCAAAGTGCTCCCCTTTATGACGCTTAATCAGCTTCTCCCTCGGGGGGGGATGCTTGAAAAGTGTGTAACTGCCAAGGGAGAGCAGTGGGTGAGGGGGAGGGGGACGATATGGGGAGGGGAACACACAGAGAAGGTGGGGGAAAAGCAAATAGTAGTTTGTGTTGGGCAGGTGCCAAGTGAAAATGTAAGAGCAGATCAAACACAGCCGGGTTAATGAGAGTACCGTTCCCCAGGCCTCAGCAAAGTGGGGAGAGCAGGGCCGGGCTGGACGGCAGGCACTGAATGATATTCTGTAATTAGCTGGCAAATAGAATATGATATTTAGTGTAATTGCTTGGAAGAATGTCTCGCAGCCCCGATACATGCATTACGCGCTGAGCGCAGCATCCCAGCTGCCACAGCAACTTTGCTTCCCTTTGTTTCCCCTTGGCTGTCATTTCTAATCACATCGTTCCCAAATTTGATTGCATCATCTCTGAGCTTTAGTTGCCAGGGTAACACCACAAAGTCATTATACGCCTGAGATGAATATGTAACCCCCTTGGAGGACCGGTTATTTGACCATCCCTTTGTGACCCCCAACTCAGGTTCCTTTGTCTGTCCCTTTTAAACCAGATCCCACCACGTTAAAAAATGGTGAGTGGTTCATCACTGATTTCCATGGGAGCAGGAGCGATATGGGGATCCATCGTTCAAAGGTTAGACACAAAAATCCTAACAAATCAAGCAACTCAACATGGGAAGTGGGGCCACCAGCTGAACCACGCTGCTTTTCAAAGCGTAGGGCTGGAGCCATGACCATTGCACAGACCTTACTGTGGCCTTTTCCTTGTGTAAAGTCAGACAAACCCATGGTCCATGTGGGATTTGTGTAGGCAAAGGGAATATCTGCGTTTGTGAGCAGGCCAGTGAGCCTGGCAGGTTGGCTCAGCTGTGTCCAGGAGTGCATTTGCAAGGCTGCTTCCCTGTTCTCTGCTTCTCTGCTGTAGCATTTGGGCAGGTGATGGCGTACACGGTCCTGACACAACTGGTGTGACAAAGTGACCATAGCAATGAAGATGACATGGAAGAGGCTTCAGGAAGCAATGCCCCATCCCTGAAGGTGTTTAAAGCCATGTTGGATGGGGCTTTGAGCAACCTGGTCTGGTGGGAAGTGTCCCTGCCCATGGCAGGGGGGTGGAACTGGATGATCTTTAGGGTCCATCCCAACTCTGACCATTCTATGATTCTGTAACAAGGGCTTCAACGAGGAGTGTGCTCCGGTGCTGATGCAGTGCCACGTAGAAGAGTGATTCCAAGCTCCAGCTTTCCCCTCGTCTTTGCCATTTGTCCCTGGGCTGGGAAGATTCAACTGGATGTGTCCATCAGTGACAGTCCAGACTGTCCAGACAGACCTGACTAGAACCAAAAATTTGTTCTGGGTATGCAGGGGGGCCTCCAGGCAGTGAAAGCCCATTGGCGGGAGGTCTGCAGGGAGCACTGTGTCTCTGACAGAGCCCATCAGTCCACCCTGGGTGCAGCAGGGTTTGACATCACCCCCCGCCCCAACATTTCAAGTATTTTCTCTTCCAGGACATGTTGAAGCCCTACTCAGCAGCACTTCCAGCTCATTGGCACATTGTGTCCATCCCTGCTGCTTTCATAGAATCATAGAATGGTTTAGGTTGGAAGGGACCTTAAATCTTTAAGGTCCCGTCTAGTTCCAACCCCCTGCCCTGGGCAGGGACACCTCCCACCAGGCCAGGTTGCTCAAAGCCCCCTCCAACCTGCCCTTGAACACCTCCAGGGATGGGGCAGCCACAGCTTCTCTGGGCAACCTGGGCCAGGCTCTCACCACCCTCACA
>JAHREE010000449.1:23077-112855 GCA_033628505.1 Tringa tobata
TATTTTCTCTTCCAGGACATGTTGAAGCCCTACTCAGCAGCACTTCCAGCTCATTGGCACATTGTGTCCATCCCTGCTGCTTTCATAGAATCATAGAATGGTTTAGGTTGGAAGGGACCTTAAATCTTTAAGGTCCCGTCTAGTTCCAACCCCCTGCCCTGGGCAGGGACACCTCCCACCAGGCCAGGTTGCTCAAAGCCCTGTCCAACCTGCCCTTGAACACCTCCAGGGATGGGGCAGCCACAGCTTCTCTCCAGAAGCCAGGACGGGTGTGATCCCAGCCCCCAACAGCGCAAGGCAGAGAGATGAAAGATATTGTTTTTCAGGTGGAATAGCTTCCAAAACAGTACATTTGCAGTCAAAGTGCTGTTTGGAATGCATATGAACCACTGCCTGCAGCAATGAGAAACAAAGCCATTAAAGTTTAGATAGCAGTGTTTTTATTTTTAACCAAATGAGTCAGTCTCCCCTCTAGCTCTGAGCAGGAGAGGGGGAGAAAGTTGGGCACGTGGAGTTCAGAAAGCCTCAACCCCACCGGGATCCCACTGCGGGGAAAGTTCAAGGAGCCTGCTCCGTTTAATTGTGCCTAGAAAAGGTATTTAAACTGAAGCTGCTGCTTTGATAGTGCCTTGGTTGGGTGCAATTTTTGTTTGTTTCCCTGGATTTTATTTTATTTTTTTAAAAAGAATGTATTTTGGGACACTTATTGCACCTCTCTTTCATCTCCCCATCCAGAAGGCCTCGTGTTGCCTTTCCTTCTCCATTCCTGCCTGGGGGAGGCTGAGGGTCAACCTGTTTCCCAGTCTCGCTTGGGATGCTGCAGGTTTTCCATCACGTTTCCCTGTTAATAACAAGCTGAGGGAAAAGGATGACCTGGGGAAGAACCAGCTCGCGTGTAGGTGGTGGGTCTGTGTGCACATGGGGGTGCTCCCTGCCAGCCCCAGGCCAGGCTGCAGCCTTCTCACTATGCATGTCCAGCGCCTGGGCACCAACTGCATTTCAACAAGACATCTAGCTGCTTCTGCTCCATGGCCCAGTCTGTTCCTCCAGCAGTTTCTCTCTCCATCCCAGCCTGTTTCTGAGGTACCTACCCCTGTAGCATCTCTGGATGGGGCTTTGAGCGACTTGGGCTGGTGGGAGGTGTCCATCCCCAGGGCAGAGGGGTGGGACTGGATGATCTTTAAGGTCCTTTCCAACTTGAACCATTCTATGACTCTATGATTCTACAGCTGTTAAAAAAAATGCCTGCAATCTTGCCCATCATCCCAGGCTGCTTCTCTGAGAGCACAGGAGGCTCAGCCCTCCAGCCCCAGACACCTGAGCACGTGCTTAATTCAAAGTTAAGGCTTAGGCCCTTGTGCTGAACCAGGCAGTTAGTGCTCGGCCACTTGGAGGGAAAAAAACCCTCAACTACATGGAAAATTACAAAATTACATTCCTACCTCTATTTATTGTTTTTCCGTGCCGTATGGAAATTTATGTAAATACACAAATGAGAAACAGGCCCTGGAGCTCTGGCGAGTTCGCCAACGTACCACTAGGGCTGAGAACGCTCGCCGTTGTTGATGCTTCAGGAGAACAGAGTGAGAGGAATGAATTTTGGCTCCAAGAGTTGTCCAGAGACATGGTTTCATTTTTTTTTTTTCCAACACAATGCCTACTGTTCTCAGGAAAAACCATCCCAGCCTCCCTCTGTGGAAACTGGAAATGTCACCATGAGCTGGGTACCACTAGCTGAGCTGGGTGAGCTGGACTGAACCAAAGGTTCATATCCAAAGTGTGAGCTTTTGTGCTTTTTATACATATATACACATTTGTATCTATGTATAAAATGTATGCTTAAGTGTGTATGTACACGTCTAATTTATTTAAGCCTTAAGGAGTGGTTCACCTGTAGAATCACATCTTCATTTCATCTTCTTTGTTTTTCTAACATCCAGCAATCTTTTCCATGGGATGGGGATCATTTTTCTTTTAAAATATTTTTCGTCACAGCTTTGGGAGGAAAGTTGGGATCTGCAGAAGACAGGCAGAAGTTTGAGAAAGTTTTCCTGGAAAAAATCAAATGCTGCTCCTGTGAATTAAATCTGGGAAAAAAAACCTCTCAGCTATGCAATTTCCTCGCTTGTTATTAATTATTGGAAGTTCAAACATTTTTGGCATAAACATTACCATTTGTGCTTTGAACATGTATAATGTTTTATATCTCCTAAATGTTGTTATTACTTCAAAAGATTTATGTCTTGAGTAAATTATGACTTGGATAATTGCATTCTGTCTACTGAAATCCATCCCGCGGCTTCACTGGAGTGTGGCATCCGCCTTCCCTCCCTGGCCTGCACCGCTTGGTTGTGCTGCGATGTGTGATTAAACATCTGCTCTCCCTTCCCCGCGGGAGCCAGGATGCGTTTCAGTGGAAGGGTCGCAGTCGGTGAGGTAATGCCACTCCACAGAGGTCTGCTCGCAGCAGGGAAAGGCAAGAGTCTTGAGGCCATGGTTGATGGATGGATGGATTTGCTTTTCCATGGGTGTTCACTGCCTTTGGAAGTTCAAGCCCGTGTTGAGTTGGGTGAGGCAAGAGTTTCAAAAGAAGCTCCAGACTCTGTCATGCCTGGACTGCAGAGAAAACACATCCTCACGTTGGTCGATTGCTCTCGGGGAAGATATGGGCCATCTTCATGAATCTTCAGCAAGGGGTGCAGAGTGGGCTGTGAAGTCTCATGCTGGTAGTTGCTTCCCATGATGTGCTAACAGATGCTGAGGTTAACAGGGGAACTCAGACTCCTCACAGTGTTTCTCTTCACGACATCCTTCCCTGCCCATTAAAGTCAATACTTTGTGGTATAATGTCAATATTTGCAAGATGGTTATGGTTTGCTGGCCCAGATATTGGTCGTGCTGTGGTCCAAGCCTCTCCTGTGTGTCGATGGTGGGCTCTGTAACGCTGTGGGTGGATGGCAATTCATGGTTACAACAGCATTGTAGGTGCACTCAAAGGTGTGCTGACCATTCAGGGTAGCACTGGTGGGAAAGGAGCACGGGGCCTTCTGATAGGGGTCTGAAACAGTTCCCCACAGCAAGGAGGTGGTAGGTGTGGACCATACCAAGCTCTGAGCTGTTTGATGGAAGCAGGGCCCTTAGACCTTAAAACATTTTGAGCCGAGTAGGGTCTGTAAGGTCACTTTTCACTTGCCTTAGGCTTCTCTTAAGTCTGCAGTGGGCACCGTCTCTGACAGAGACAGAGCAATTAGCGCCCACCAGGATGTCTGAAGGATCCCCTGAAGTGCCTGTATAACTGGTGCAGTCGGTGTAAAAACAGACAGAAAAGCTTCCATCAAGAAAGATTTCTTTCCCCAGGGTTATTTCACTTGTGTGAGTGGAAACAGCAAGTTCCCACTTCAGTCAACAGCTCTTGGGAGGGGTCTGATGTTCAGCAAATGCTGAGGCACCTTCAGCTTCTCCAGCAGTTTCAGCAGAAACAATGGGAGCTGCTCAGCGCTGTGCTGCCAACCCTGAGCTCTCCTGAACAGGGAGATTAAAGGAAGGAGAACAATGATGTGTTTGTCCTTTAGCTCTGAGTAGGTTGGGAGAAGGAGCAGGTAGGTGGAAAATAGAATTTCTGAGGGTTTTTTTTCATTTTTACCATAGTGACTTGGGTCCAGAGCTGGAGGTATGTGAGGAGAGACATGATTCTACTGAGAATAGGCCTTCAAGGACTCTCCAGTGTGATAGGACTAACGTGAGTCATCAGTCATGGTAGTGAATAGGGATATTAACATACTTTTGACTAGCATTTGCTAGCATGAATGCAAACTAGAATGGATCTGACAAAACCAGGAGTCATCAAGCCTCCTGTGCTCCAGTACATTGCTGGTACCCATAACTCAGCAGCTCTGCCATGGCATGTTTCTCCTTCATAGGCAGAGTATGTGCAGACCAGTGTGTCCTGTACACATCTGGCTGACCAAGCAGGACTTTTTTTGTAGAGCAAACAATGGGCAACTTTCCAGGTTCCATCATTTTTCGGCTTGGTGTGACCGGCACTGACAACCAGGCTGTTGGTGTGTCAAAGCAATGACCACGCTGTGTCACACTGGGCATCTGGAGAGCAGAGATCAGAAAGACATGTCCAGATGTGCAGGACTCACCGCACCCAGACTATGGAGGTGATCTCTGCATTTGGACTTCTCTTGTTCCTCTCCAAGTGGGTGACCAGGCAGAAAACCAGACAAAGTCCTCAAATTCACCCTGGATAAAGTTATCAGGTGGAGAAAGAAGACACATCTTAGCATTCCCAAATTTATGGTAGCCCTAGAATGAGCCTCTCTTAGGGTGCAGTTTATCTGGCACACCACCGTATTGCTGGGTGCTGTCAAAAGCCTATGGAACTAGGAATGAAAAAAAGAAATGTGGGTAACAGAACCATGCAGAAGTGTCCTCTGCTGAGAGTTGACTTGTTAATCCTTGGGACTAACAGTTTTTCCTGGTAAATTCAGCAATTTTTCAGGGTAGGAAACACGACCTCACTGTACACATGGAAACTTGCTATTTCATACCTTACTGCCAGCATGGATCTTAATCAACCAGAAAAACTCAAAATGACAAACAAACAAGAGACAGCTTTGCTATCTGAGGTTCATTAGCTCCTCACGACCTTTTAAATCTGCAAGAAACCAAAGAGAAATGTTCAGAAAACGTGAGGGCTTTCAAGTCATTTTGCCAGTAATTTCCACCTACTCCCCAGTTCCCCCTTAATAATGAAAGGCATTTCTTGATTGTTTTCCCAAAGTATGCATTTATCTGAGCAAATGTAGACTTGAGCTTTGACCCACAATGTATAGGGAATGGGAGGTAGAGTCTCCCTGGAAGAACGGTGCATACTTTGTGTCTCACAAGGTTATTTGAAGCCAGCTCTCAAGGGCATCATTGTCCTCTTCTGGGAGGCTGGAAACATGAGCAAAGGGCAGCCTATTTCATGCTATTTCACACACCAGAGAGCCATCAGCACTGTGTGATGCAGAGGGTTAGATGTAGGTTCATAAGGAGGAGCTAATGGCCGGGATGGACCTGGGCTCTGGGATGCATCCAGCACTGGGAAAGCACGGGAACCATTGAGCAGAAAGCAGTGGCTGAGAGGATCTCTTGATGGATACAGACAGGCCAGACACCAGGTTGCTTCTCCATGGCAGGCTCTCAGAGCCGGCTCCTCAGCAGGTGTGGACAGACCTCACTTTTGGTCTACCTGAGGCTGTCCCTCTGCACCTCCACCTGGAGTTTTCCTTCCTGGGAGGCTTTGAAATGTTGAGCTTTCTTCCTTAACTGGCACAGAGACAGCAGATGTATCCCTTCATGCAGCAGAGCATCTGTCCCCTCATCAGTCATTCAGCTTGAGGTCTAGTCACCTTCTCCAAGCAGAATGATGACAAGAGGACCATTGCTGGAGTGAAAAGAGAAGGGCTGTTTTAACTATAAATAAGACTATTTGAGGCCATCAGAAAGTGCTGTTCTATTGGGACCACTGGCTGAGGAACTACTGATTGTAGACGGAGAACAGAGAAAGACAGACAAAGCATCAGCCAGAGATGAAACATTCAGAGTAGGCAGAATAAGGGGCCCTGAGGGCATCTGTGGAAGATGTTTTCTGTGTTTTATTGACTTGTTTTGATGGGGGAAAAAAATATTTTTCAAAGAAGTGATATAAGACGTCACACATATACTTACAAGACTGTAGTTCTCCCTGACAACCTCTATGAACTCCCTCCCTCGAAGAAAGAAGTTGACGAACTTCTGAAAAGAGAGAGAAACTAAAAGACGAAAGCACAGGCTAGAGAATGGAAAGTCCCTTTCCTCCTGCCAAAAGAGAGCTTGCAGTGGGACCTGTCCTCTCAGCCTGAAGGTAGCCCCTAACTGGGAGTTACTGCGACCTGGCAGGACTGGAACCCAGTTTCATCCAGGCACTGAGGTCCAGTAGGAACATGGAGGAAGAGGTGCCCAGGGCTGAAGAGCGATGAAGCTAGAAAAGGTCTACATCACATAGGAGCAGCTGGGAAGGATAATGTGCCATCTGTGCTAAGTGGTTTCACCCCAGTGCTGTCGGTCACACCAGAATGCAGAATCGCAGAGAGACCTCATATTTATTGTGGGGAGGGGAAGGAGGGGGAGAAACCATCTGTGGAAGGGAATCCGGCCAGTATGTGGCCTTGGAGAGTCACATCCAGAGGGGACTGAGCTAGATAGCACCTGGCAAATATCTGGCACCTGTGAGATGTGCCACAGAGATGCTGAGAGCAGCTGCGGGAGCTCAGGGCTCAGGCGGTGAAGGGACAGCAGGTACAGGCTAATACGGATGGGGATTTGGAAAGGAGGAGACATGCTGACCACTTTACTTCCAGAACTAGGACCATCAGGGTTCTGTGTGGGGCTCTCCAACACCCTGCCTCCCCTCCTGCTGTGTGGCACGGGCTGCCAGAGCGGAAAGACAAGGAGAAGGCTTTGGGGGCCAGGAGAAGAGGGCAAAGAGTGGACAGTGTGTTAAAAGGCGTGTGGGAGCTGGAAAGGAAAAAAAGTACAAAAACCAGCTCCTGTGTCCCATCACGAAGGAGATCAGGCTCCTGCTGTGTTCGATGCTGACTCAGGTGCAGGCTAGAGGAGGTCTCAGGGAACGGATTCCATCACATGGTCATCTGTCACTGCCGTTTGCACTTGCATACTCCGTGGGTAATTGCTTTCAGCTTGATAATTCAGATGGGGAGAGTAAAGCAGAACCTGCTTTCAGTCTGAGTCACTCGTATGTCTTTGTGACACGACACGCTTTAAAGTTGCCTCTAAATTCATATGGGAAGCCCTAATGGTCTTTAATTTTTAGGTCCACCGTTCAGTGCCTCTCTTCATTAGCCTCCCAGCCCAGAAGACCTGTGAGCAGAGCATCTTCTGAGCAGAGGTAAAGCGTTGGGGGCAGAAGCCTTGACAGGATACGGCACCTTTTTCTCCCAGCTTTCTGACAGCACTGCAATCCTCTAACAAACCGGAGGGGAAACTAAGAAGTGTTGATAGGCTTCCTTTCTCCTGCACTGTTAATTCAAATCTGGCTCTAGGCCATTAGTGTTCTCACACTATTACCTTCTAATGGCTTCTTGCTCTTGGCTCGGCTCTTGCTTGGAAAGCCGCAGCTGCGTGCGTTGTTAGCTATAGCCTCCCAGTTAGCCTCTTGCTGGGAATCTCACTCAAAATTATGACTTGTGTCCGTGTTATGAAAATAGCCGGCGTGTAGCAGCTGCTGGCAAACGCTGCTCCTTCCAGCACTCGCCCAACAGGTGTCATGAGCCTGGGATCAGCTGTTCCAACAGAAGGTTGCACTTGTAACCCGTACCCCCTCGCTGCGCCGTCTGGGTCCCACCGAGCTGCTGCTGAACCTGTGACAGCTTTTGCTAACGGAGTGGCATCTTTCAGCTCAGGTGCTGGGGACTTGCAAAGCAGAGGTCTGCGATACGTTGGCGTCCCACCCAGAGCTCCAGTTTTGTCTCGGAGTTTCACACCCTGCTGGAGGGGATGAAGTGCCTGGTGAAGGGTTGAACGTGGCTGTGCCCATGCTCTCTGATCGGATGCAGGAGTGTTGCTGAGGGAGATGCTGTAATGAAGCTACATTAGATACCCCTTGCACAGTTGGACTCCTTTCCATGGTGCAAAAGTAGAAGACTTAATGCTCTCCAGTCCTTGATTTTTCCACCCCTGTCCATCAAGATTGGATTTCTTTTCCCCAAAGTTTCGACTCCAAACAGGTATGGATGCAGGAAAATCCCATGGCCTCTTATACCAGAGATCAAACCAGATTGTCACTTTGGCGTTGGGATCTCTGCTTCCATGAGAAGATCACACCAAAAGGCAGCGTGGCCTAACCATTTCTAGGACTGAATACATGAGAACGGATAAGCATCAATGTTTAGACAGCGGGATTCAGTTGTAGCTATAGCACGGGTGTTTTAGGACTCAGCTCTACTGTCTCTTTTCTATGCTTATTCTGAGGATAACACAGGAGATTTCTATGTGCAGGTCCAGCTGACTGGCATGAAATTAATTTAAAATTCAAAAACTAAATTGGGAAAAAAAAGCCTCTACGAGTTCCATGGAAAATCAATTACTCAGCATGCAAAGGTGACGCCGAGAACGCTGCTCCACAAAAAGGGCAAAATTCCCTGCAATTTTCATCTATTCTTCCTGCAATTTCCCTCCCATCCCTTGTGATATTTTAAGAGACAGATGACTTTCTTTCTCTAGTTTCAGATATGCTTATTGGGGCTGGAGGGTGGAGAGACCAAGAGAGAAAAGACTGTTCCAAAAAATGTAATTAAGGTGATATTACTATGTGAATTACACGTTCTATTTTGTTTAGAGCCATTATTGGCTGGAATGGCTCTGAAATTGAATTGTGCTGCAGATTCCTCACTCATCTTACCCACACTCCCTCATGGTCAGGGAGTGCATTAGACCCGGGGAAGAAGAAAGCGTGGATGAAGGAGGGGGATCCAGCCAGGGGGGGAAGGGGAGGGGAAGGAGGCTCTGTAAATCATTTCTTCTTGTGCAGAAGCTTTCATCAGGCAGACAAAAAACCCACATTAAAAATGATTCTTCACCCCACCGAGCCAAACTGCCCTGATGCACGCACCACAAGCTGGTATTTAGCTGTGGGGACAGTAAGGACTACTTGCTGCCCTTAATGATATCTCCTCTGCTGAAATGGTCATTTGTGGTGGAGGAGTTGGATGTGTGTGCCAGCTCGACACAGACTGGCTGAGGGTGGGAGAGATGCTGTAGAGCCATTAAAAGCACTGGCTTTCCCCTGCTTTCAGTCAATACTGCTCTGAGATGGGTTTGAACCTGTGACCGAGGAGCAAAAAGCTTATCAGTCTCATCTCTCCTCAATTCCATGCCCCGATGTCCTTCTGGAGCTGCAGTGATGGGCCAAAAGGTAACAACATCCCCACCAACATCTCACTTTGAGCATACTCCCAGCTCGCTCAAGCTTTGCTCTTTTGGGAGATGAGGCTTTTGCACCCTCTGCCTGTGGCTGCTTGGGAGATGCACAGTGGTGGGAAGGAGGGAGAATTTGACAGGGTCACTGTAGGGTGTAGGAACACTGGGGCATGAGCGACTTGGTGAAGTCTGATGAGGGAGACAAGGACATGGAGGAGATGAGAAGAAATAAGGGCTAACACCAACCTCTATGTCCTCTCTCCAAGGCAACAGCTTTCCAGAGATAGGGAAAAGAAGGGATGATAGGAACAGTTTCTCACGAGGAGGAATGTAAAGGGGCTGAAAGGATCAACACATCTTGAAATAGCTCCTCTGCGGACACAGAGCTGCCTGGGAGCAGTAAAGGTTCACCTGTGCTTATCAGGGATGGCATTAAGAGCACAGGGACCAACTTGCCATGGTGGTGTCACCTACACCAGGTGGCAGTCACTGGCAGAGCACTGGGAGGGGAGATGGCTGGCATCCTCGTCCTTGGGAACTTCAGCTTGCACAGGTCAACGCTTCGGTCTGTCCTTGGAGACCTTTGAGTCTTCTGGTGTCTTGGGCTCACAGCTCACAAATACTCTGCTGGATGGCCCAGGGGTGTAGTGAGCCATTCCCCACGTGGGCAGCAGGACAGACAAAGCCAGGTTTCCTGTGGTGCTGTCATCCATGGCCTTTCTGATGTCAAATAATGTTCCTATCTCTTTCCTCTACTTGGCCACCTATTTCTTATGCAACCTGTAAGAACATCATAGCTTTGCATTAGCTCCTCCATTAAATTGGTTGAAATTGGCGTAGAAGTTGAGAAATTATAGGGAACGGAGGGATGAGAGAACCCTCCCATATATGACAGCCACAGTAATTCAGGAAATGAAAAAATGATGAAGCACAAGAGAGACCCACAGCTGAGAGGTGGGGAAAGGTATGTAAGAAGACACAAAGCTGTTGTGTGTTAACGTTTATGTCCTTATTCTGTGATTCTTTGTTCCAGGATTCAAGTTTTTGTTTCTTTGTTCCCTTTTGCACTCTCGGCTCCTCTGGCTTGGTCTTGGAATGGCCTCTATCAGTGCGTGGAGGTGATGAGGGTGCTGCTTATCGCAGGGAGAAATTTGCTGGGTGACCTGAAGTGGTGTGGCCCTGGCAGTGTCAGATGCACCCCGGGAGGGCTGTGCCAGGGAGAAGCTTTGGAAGAGCTGCCGCCTGCAAAGGGGTAGAGGGAAAATATTTTTTGCCTCCTCTTTCCTTAAACCATCTCCCATCTGAATAAAGTGGGGGAATTAGAAGGGGATTATCTACCAGCAGGAGAGGTGTAATTCATTTCTGCCACTGTCCGCGTGTCAGGTTCGATTTTAATTTCAGATAATGTCAAAGCCAGATTAAAGCCCTATCGTCTAGGTAGGAAAAAAGATCCATCCCTCCCACCCATATCACTGAGCTGCTAGGACAGTGACTGTCATCCCTCCCTCCTCTCCCTTCAGACACACTCGGGTCTTGGCACCCTGCTGAGGCTCCTGCATGGGAGGTTGGACCCCCTTCCCCATGTGCTCACCAACCCCTGGCTCTGGGCAGAAGAGTCCCTGTATCCTCCATGCATCACGCCCAAGATGCTTGCACTGTGCCAGGGTGCTTTATCTAGGGACAAGGAAAGGGGCCTGGGGGGCACATATGGACTGTCATTCATGGACATTTGGGAAACGAGCTGCCAGTGCAGGAGGACGTGGGAAAAGCAGGGAGAGGTGAGGGATGGTTGGATCAATCATTAAAGAAGGAGGTGGAAACAGCATTGGTAGAGCTTCCCATTGTTCCTGGCTGCCCCCCTGGCTCGTGTTGGGTCAGCGTTAGCTCTGATGAGTTCCAGGACCTGCTTCCACTTGCACTCCTGCTGCCTGTGCTTCTTGGGGCTCACAGAGCAATGCCTGCAAAAATGGAGCCACTTGGCTGGAGTAAAGATGCACCTCACTGCTTTGAGACCTTTGGATGGAAGGAGTGGAAGCGCCTGGTGACGCCTTCTTCCCCAAGTGAATGCAGACACAGGTGATTCCTGCTTCTGCTCATACAACATTTAAAGCAAAGTGCTTCTGACAAACAGGAGGGAAAATGGACTTTATTAAAAATAAAAAAAAAATCTCTTGAGATCTGATCAGACACTGATAACTCCTTCTGGGTTGTACTAGTATTTTGTTCTGTTTCTCAGTTATTGCAGACGATGGCAGTGAGGAAATGCCACTCTGATACTGATACAATGGGCCTGCCATGGAGCTGCGTGTGCAGGTGGATGGGTGATTTTGATGTTTATCATGACAATTAATGTCCTAGTGGACTCTTTTCATTACAACTGTATTGAATCAGAGACAGAGTGAATCCAAGCAACCGGCTGGGTTTTCCTCATTGAAAAAAAATATTGTTGGAAATGTGATTCAAAATAATAAAAGAATGGACCTGATGCTCAACATGTCTCTTAATCCTGTTGTTTGCTCTCTCCATCTTTCCCCGGCAGCAATTCTCAGCTGTGCCTTGTGTGCCAGTACAGGTCCCAGCTTGGAGCAGGACACTCCAGGACACACCTGGAAGGTGCCCAGGCTCCTGCTCCTGGCCTCGACTCCTGCATCAGTCAGTTTTCCTGTACACATTTCAGTAGGGAGCACAGGGACAACTGTTCCTGCCTCCTCCTTGGAGACGTGGAGTGGCAGAGAGCTCAGCCTCTGTCATAACCCCATCATCAAGGTTTAGCAAAATTCAGAAAGGTACACAATTTGCATTTATGGTGCATTTTACCATGTCTGAAGGGAGTTGTTAACATAAAAGCATGCCCTTGGGAAAGGGCCGTTTTGCTTTACCAAAGTACCAATACGCACTGTGACTTACATGTCACACTGTGGCAATGCTGGACAACATCCAGGGAAGAACTCACGAGTCCCAAATAGTATGAAAGGTCATGAAGCAAAGATGAGAGATATGAATAAGGTCAATTTTGGTTCATCTTGCCCAGCTAGTATGAGATTTGCAGACCTCACCACAGGATCCTAAAGAAACCTGGAATCCAGCTCACCTTTTTTCTACACTCACCATGCCCTGTCCATGAGTACCAGAAAAATCATACCTCTCTGCTCAGCTCTGCCTTCCCTGGCTGCTACACCTCCTGGAGCCACGCAAGAAGCATGTTGCTGTGGGAGCACCAAGGTCCAGCCTCCACCGTGGATAGAGGATGTGGATTGTTCCTGTAAAAGATAAGGTCTATCCTCAGAGCTATGCATAAATCCAAGATTTTTGGGGATTACCAGGGGGTGACGTGCTGGGGAGACGTAAAGCCTAGGTGTGGAAACAGCTGGTGGTGGCTGTTTGGATGCTTCTCTGTGGTGGAGGGAAGCTGGCAATTCCTACATTTCCAGGGTTTAGGCTCCTCTTAAATCTCTACAAGGTCTTTGGCATCATATATGAGTGTGAATGCAGAGCCCCAAGCACAGGTTCCCTTCATGTCCCAACACACAGATTTAGTAACACAAGAAGTTCCATCTAAACATGAGGAGGAATTTCTTTCCTGTGAGGGTGGCAGAGCCCTGGAAGAGGCTGCCCAAAGAGGTGGTGGAGTCTCCTTCTCTGGAGACATTCAAACCCCACCTGGGCATGTTCCTGTGGGACCTGCTCTGGGTGGACCTGCTCTGGCAGGGGGTTGGACTGGATGATATCCAGAGGTCCCTTCCAACCCCATATCATTCCGTGATTCTGTGAGTGGACACCCCACCACGTCCCGTGCCACTGGAGTCCATCTGGGGCTGCAGAGAACCAGCCACATCTCTTCAGACTGAGAACCTGGGACAGGGGCCTGGGTATCCCAGATTTTAAAGAGACAGCACCGATGGGTGTTGCAGAATAACACGGCAATGACTCAGTCTCTGCTGGTCGGATGTCCAGGACACACAGCTTGGGCAAAGAGAGGAGCCTGGCGTTGGCTGAGTTACTCCAGTGATGCACAAAACAACTGCCACGGGTTGATACCACATATCTGATTTCTGTGTTTGCAAAAAACCCCTCGTGTGCCATAAATCTGGCAGCTCTCGGGGAGACGAAACAGAGCTAAACAACCCCCTGCTCCGTTTGCAGTTAAACTCCAGCTTCCTCCTCGAACGAAACCGTTCTGTCCCACGGGCACTGGCGATGGGGGGAAACTGAGGCACGGCTGAGTCTCCCCCTAGCCTGCACCTCTGCCCTCCATCGTCGTCAGCTCGCACAGCTGCCGGAGCAGCGATACACACAGGAGCGCTGGGAAATGTTCCTATTGATCGGAAATGAATAATTATCACCCGCTCCCTGTTCCAGGGCCTCGCGGTGAGCGGAAGAGCGGAAGCACTAAGCGGGATTAATAACTACTTTTCATTACTTTTAATGCAAACTATTGATTTTAAAGTGTTGTAGGGTATGACAGTTTATTACAATAAGACAATAAAACAGACTATATGAAATAATTGAGAATAATCTCTTCCCTTTTCCTGCACGACGCGAGGACATTATGTTCTGTGCATGTGGAGACATTTATGGCAAACTCTATCCAGCAATGGCAGCTTAAGCACTCTATAAAACAGCACTTTGGAGCTGGAGTATTATAAATAATAGGCAATAAAACTGGTAAATGGGGCTTTAATTTGATTCCATTATGTCACTGAATGACAGGAAGGAGGGGGCAGAGCAGCAGCCCGGGGATGCGACGCCGAGATGGGTTTGGGAGCCCTGGCTGCGGGTGGAGGAGCGGAGCACGACGGTGCCAGGAGGCCAGGATGTGCCAAACCCCAGCCCAGGCAAGGGCTCGATCCTGGGAGGTGACATCCAGGGAGTCCCCGCAGGGCTCCTGGCCACAGCAGGTGGCAGCAGGGACACTGCTGGCACAGGAGAGCGGTCAGTCCCTGTCCTGCCAGGTGCTGCCCAGATGTTTGAGGTATTATCCCAAAACCATGCTGATGGCTGATCTCTGACATGCTGGTGCTCTCTTTTTCCATGTTTTCTGCCCCAAACTGGCCAGTGTCCCCCCCACCAGCGCACACTGGAAAATCAGTGCAGAGACTCCTCTGTGCCTGCAGGATCTCTGCAAAGCCCCGGGAGGAACCCCTGTAGGGATGTCCACAGCACAGAGGGGTGGGATTCGGGATGGGGTGCATGGCAGACCACCCAGCCTTCGGCTCAGGGCTGCCGGCTCCCGTCCAACCGCTGAGAGAAAGCCCATTACCAACGGATGGCTTTGCAGGGTCCAGCGATATGTGAAATGAGCTGGGAGTCTCAGCCCAGTGGTTTCTGCTGGAAAGCTGTTTCCGCTAATTGGGTTCCTCCTCATCAAGGCTGCGTAGTGAATGTACCAAAGAGACCAAGGGCCAAATGTGGAGAAGGGACTGAGGAAGCCCTGGAGATGTTGAAGTGCCACGATGCGTGGTTTCCTCCAGCCTATCAGTCCACATACCCAACTCTTGTGCTGTCTGGACACCCTCTGCCCATCCTCACCCCTTATGCTCTGCCTCAAAACACCTCCCGAGCCCCAGAAAAGGAGATCAAAGGTTCTGGTCCAGAGACGCAGCTGGGCAGGGGCTGGTCTTGATGCATGGATGGGTCTTTTCCCCTCCCTCAGGTCCTGGTCCTCTGGACCAGTGTCAGAAACGATGCCATGGGAGAGGGGAGGTGAAGGCAGTTCACCGTATCCCCGTGGATTAGCCCTGTGCCTGGAGCGTGAAATGAGGCTGGTCAGGACCTGAGTGGACCTTCCATGGCCCAGTGGGATCACCCTAAATTGCTGTGCACTGGCCCAATTAATGTGAAATTGGAAAGGACTGGAGAGGAGTGAACGGCCAGGGCCTCAACACCACCAGTGGGTCAGTCACATCTGGCCCCAACTCGTGGAGCTGGGGTGCCACCAGCTGCATTTTGCATTTGCACCAGAGCTGAAGAGCCTCTACCAGAAAGTCCTTCCCAGGAAATATGCTGTATGAGCTCCTCTGCTCTTCTCCCCTCGCTCCACCAGACAGGATGTCTCCCAGACACGTCTGTGGTGGCCCCCAGCCCCCTGGCATGCATCATTATTGCCGTGAAGATTTTTGCAAAGCAGGGAAGAGCCAGTGGCACTTCTTCACTTTGTTTTCAGCTCCAGAAACCCAGCTCTTCCCAGATTCTTCTGTAGAGATTCTTAGCGTCCCTGAGGGTTTTCTAGCCTCTCGCCTGAGCATATAATCAGGCAGGACTGGTTTTTACAGAGGGGATTACACACACAATAGAGCAGAAGGGCCCCACTGGGGCTATCACAATCTATTAGGATCCGTGCTGTACCCAAAATAAGCAGCACAAGGGGAAACGCTGGACTTCCTCTGCTGCACGTGCTGGGCAGGCCAGAAGGAGGTTCGGGCTCTGGATTTTAATGGGCTTTTCTTTCAGTCCCTGCATTCCCATTGCATCAGGATGTGCGTGTCCCACCCCCACGGCTGTGAATGCTGATGGTTTTGCAGCCCTGAGCACGGAGGGGTGAGAGGTGATGCCCGCTGCGGCATCAGGGGAACCAACACCCAGGAGAAAGTGGGGTCTGTGGGGAAGGGGAGGAGATGGGGCCAGCCAGGAGAAGGTGCAGAGCCAGGAGAAGGAGCTGAAGAAGAGCAAGATGGCTTCTGCTCCAGGCCTCTAATCATCTTTGTAGCCCTCTGCTGTACCCTCTCCAGCAGTTCCCTGTCCTTGAACTGGGGAGCCCAGAACTGGACACCGTGCTCCAGACAGAGCAGAGGGGCAGGATGACCTCCCTCCACCTGCTGGTCATGCTCTTCCTGATGCACCCCAGGATGCCTTCTTGGCCACAAGGGCACATTGCTGGCTCATGGGCATCCTGTTGTCCACCAATTAGACCCAAACATCTTAATATTATTAGGAGCAATGCATTTTCCTGCTCCATGGGGGTGCCCATGGATAATAACCATTTGGAGGCATTTGGGCATTGTGAGAGCCAGACACCCAGCACAGGGCTCCCTCTTTGGGTTATTTCATTCCACTTTTTTTATTTCGGTACCCAAGAAAGGGTTACAGTAGGGATACAGCTTTCATAACGCCCTTTTGTCTCTCTAGTAGTAATCTACCAAGTAAAGCATTTCAGGGAATAAACACCCAACTCCTGCAGACATGCAAGAACATACACATGCACACACAGGTGGAACTATTCATTTCAATGCACGGGGAAATTGGTTTAATCTCTTAATGGAAAAATTTGTATTTAGGTCCAGAAATGGCTTTCCACACCTTCTTGCTAGTGCAACCCTGATGATACACCCGGAGGAAATGAGCAGTCATCTGTAATCACAGGGCTAATGGGGGGTATTGATTAATGAGGCAGGGCCAGACACACCCTATATGGGGCAGGAGGGGGCTGGGCACAGACCCCCAGTGTGCAGCAGAGACCCAGAGGGGGGCTTGGGTGGACAAGGGGAGTTATGAAAAACGGATAAGAGGAAGGTGAGGAGAAGAGAGGGGACTTTGCCAGGAGCCTCAGCCAGCCTCTAGCTGAGAAATCAGGCTGTGAAAGCAGTGAGAAGCAGGTGTGAATGGTTTTCTGCCTGCCTCGGGATGGGGCTGGGGATGGAAGGCTGGGGTGGCGCGGAGGAAGGGATATTTCTGCATTTAATGTCTCTCGCTGCCTGCTGGCTCCAGGCCACCCAGGCTGAATGCTCACAGTTTGCGCTGAAGTGTTGGAGAACTGATAGGGCCTGAGGCTGTGCTGGCTGGTCCCTGGCATCTTGCATTTCAAAAGCCCTCAAAATGATAGATTTGATGCTTCCCCTTTTATTTATTACATTTAAAGCAGTTTTGCCAGGGGGGTAGCTCAAGAGAACAGGCAACTTATTTTCCTGAGCATCCCAGGAGCAGGGCTGTTGCGCAGCTGCATGCAAGGCAAAAGACAGGACCCCACCAGCAGCTGGCTGTGCCGTGGTTCTGCTCTCATCCCTGGGACAGGGGGGCCAAGGAAAGGCTGGGGGGAGATGGGGAAGAATGGTCTGCCCATCTCTGACCTGGCTGAGGAGCAGGAGGTGGCAGCAAGCGGGGAGTCATTTGCTGTGCTTTCCTCCTGACCGCTGGGCAGTTATTATCAACACGACGCAGCTGTAAATGTTCTCTCGGCAGCAGGGACCTGGGAGCTGAGAGTGCAGCTCAGCTGAGTGTGTTATTGGATTATCAACTGATTAGAGCTGTTAAGAGTCCACTCTTGAATAATCAACATGGTGCTTTTTGGCCGCTGTGTATCAGCGGGAGGGGGAAGGAGGCAGAGTCTGGCTGCCGTGGATTCACAAGTGAGCCCTGGCTGTTGCCATCAGCAAGCCCTGCTCGGTGGGGAGTTGTGGTGTCCACCTTCCCCAGGTCCAAGCTTTGCAAGCTCCACACCGATGGGCTGTAGAGCTGCAGGGGTTCCTCTATGCTTTCCCTGGCACAGGTTTCAGGCCAGAAGGTTTTTCTGCCAGAAGGGTTAGCATCTGGAGCATCTTGACCATGTGGGGAGGTGCCTGTGCAGCCTGGTGGTGGTGGTGGGCTTGATCCACTGTGATCCAGGGCAAGTGTGTACTGCAGTGGAGACTATGACTGGCTGTTCATGATCTTGGAGAAGGGAGGTTAAGGCCTAGTATGGGGAGATGAATGAGCTTAATCCCTCTGGTGGAGGTAGTGTAGGGATGTGGGTGTCCCACTGCTTGCAAAAGGGACTCACTGGGCAGGGTGAAGGGCAGGGGGACTTTCCAGTGATGTGCCAGTGAGAGCAAAAGCTTAGCAGGAGCTTGCAGTGATGCACTGTAGTGGATCCCTCTTGAGACAAGGAAAGAGAGGGATGGAGCTGAGTTAGCAAAGATTAGTCTGGGAGCATTTTAAATGAAGAAGACAGAGCATTTCCTTTCCTCTGCCTCTCCTTTGTACTGACACGCAGCAGTATTTGGGCGACAGACAGAGCAATGGGAATGTGCCTGCTGGCCCTTTTCTTTCTCTTTCTTTTCCCCTTATTTCAATTTTTCAAGGCTGATTTGGCCTGTCGCTGAGACACGATTTCCCCTGGAGAAGTTTCCTACAGACATCTTACAATAGGACTCACCTTGCTCTCCTTTGGTATTTTTGCTCCCTAGAGCTGAGTCTTTCTGGTGGTCTCTGGCCTGGAGAACACGATTCACCAGCAACTTCATGGACCATGTTTTTTCCTTCAGTCACAGTGATCCTGTCTCCCCTGAAATCGATGGCAGGGCACCTGGGTGAGCAAGGGGAGAATTTGATATTACAAGGAATAACAAATCATAAGCATATCACCTGCGCCCTGATATTCAGGGGTACTGAGTGATGAGGATGGAGGAGATACCTTGCTCACTCTTTCTCTCCCTGTGCCTGCCTCTGAGGAGATCAGGATTCTCCTTTCAGAGACCTGTAGGGGTCATAGTTGGGTTGTACAACAGGCTGTCATCCCAGCCTTGGGACAGGCTATCAGAGCATTGGACTGCCCATGTCCTGCTAAACTATGGGGTCAGAAAGCCAGCAGGAGGCCAAGTGCCCATTGCGCATGGGTCACTGCCCCAATCCTCACTCAGTCAGGCTCCAACCCCTCCTCTGCTCTCTCTGCCACTAAGCTCCAGGAGATGTTTCCCATGGGATGTGTTTCTTGACTTAACAGTAGAGTGAAACCAAACATGATCCAGGCTGGAAAGAGATGGTTTCAAGTTCATCCACAAAAGGGTGTGAAGAACGAAGATTTTACCAAAGGGGTGGGATAAAGTAGAGGGAAGAGGAGAAGCTATGCATTAAAAAACATGATTTATACCTGCACAGTGCAATCAAGGGAAGAGAGAGTGTCCTAATTAGTAACTTGTAACCTGTCAAAGAAGGCTCAGGCTGAAGACTTCTGTGTCCAGGTTTCTTGTTCATGTAAATGTTAGTAGTCCATCAAGTTTGGTGCAAAGGGGCTTTGCTTTCTGTTTGTCTAACCTGATCTTGCTCAAAACTGGGTAGTACAGACCTTGAAAAGCAAAATCCAAGTGGCAGAACTGGAGAAACTTCAAGACATGGGATTTGGGTCTTGGTAGAACTTGTACGATGTGAGATGGATGGGGCAGCTCTTGAAACCCTGTCCTAGTTTCCTTTGGGATCAGTTCTCATCTCTGTAGCTCACTTATGGGGCTGTGCTTGTCTATCTTAGCTTCCGTATTCAGTGGAGCCTTTCAGTAACACAGATGTCACAGGAGACACACAGGACCAAACAGGCAGCAGTGTGCTACGAAGAAGATCTGTGTCTGAGTAAATTCATACTTCCCATGTGAAAGCAGTTCTCTCAGTAGGGAATTTCTTGCACCAACAGCCTGATCCTTCTTCCCTCTACTGGACAACTGAAAGTCTCCTTCAGATGAGCCTGATCTAGTCCCTAATGTGAGAAGCAGCAGAAACAAACTCACTCATCTTCAATCTCCAAGGTCCCCTTGCAGACCCACAGGAACACCCGGTCCCTGTCAGAGTCCCCTCCCCATACCTGCACTGCACAGGGCCCAGGGACCCAAAGTAGGATGAAGTAGGAAGATGGACCTTTTCCATTATGTGATAATTAAATTGCCTGTAATTATGTTCTTAACAACAAAATGCAGGTAGTAAATGATCCTAACATTCTGCACCCACGCCCCTCTTCCCAGGACCCCCCCCAGCTGCCCCTCCCCTCTAAATGCTGAATTATTTTACAGTTGATAGTTCCTTAGATTTGCCGACCTTTAAAAGCTGAACACTACATGCCTGTTGAATTTTAATCAATTTATTTTTTTCAACTGGAAATGTCAGACTTCTGTACGGAATTACTTGGTGCCGGCTGATGTGACAAAGACTCAAAGTTCAGCATCTGAAGCCGCAGAGGAGCAGAGAGTTGTGTGCATTAGCACAGATAATTTGCAGGATGTGAAAATGAGAGCAGGAGTGAGGGAGCATATATTTTTCATTAGCTTTGGTTTAGAGGGTTCGGGGACCTGCATTTATTTCATCCAGTGAACTCTGGCCTCATTAAATCCAGACCGTGGCTGGTAATGACTGGAAGTAAGAAGCTATGGAGGCCACCAAAGGGCAGGAGGTAGAGTGAGTTCCTCGTTGGAGCACGGAGAGGACCTTGGTGTATGCAGGGATAGTGGGAGAGCAGCAACTTCTGCTGTGTCCATTCTGTGGTACCAAGCATGGCTGAGGAGGTGTGAGTTGCCCAAACCATTTGCCAGCCTCTACTAGTCCAGTTCTACCTTCTAAACCCCACTTCACTCTGGTCCTGAAGGCCCTGGGCTGTAACCTGAAGAGCCCAGCAAAGGTTTCACCTGCAGTTCTCATCTCTCTCTATCCACGCCAGGAGATTATTATTCTTCCTGTTAGCAGGGAGCTTGGCTGATGTTACCTGGAAGGACTAAACATTCCCTGACTGGAGCAAAGCCCATCTGCAAAGAAAGGAAGAGGCTTACTTGTAAACACAGTCCTGCTGCTGGGGAAGACTTTGTTGTCTGTACTGAGATTTTCTGGCTTTCACTGTAATTTTGGCATCGCCTTTGTGAACAGTAACTGCAGCCAGGGCCATGCTGGGGGCTGCTCTGCCTCCTTTCTGAGCAGAGAATTTTTCTGCCGTCAGTGGCTAGGACACTCCACATCACTCCTGTCCTGCATCACCTACTTCCCTACTATCAGTCGTTTTGGGCATAAATTATCACCTTCTGGTTTTCTTCTGTCAGCAGCCTCTGGTGTTTCCCTGCAATGCTGTAGTCTGTTCCAATCCTGGGCCATGACAGCCCTACAAACATGTTTCTGTCCTATTAAAATTTAATTCCTTCTTTGGAATAGAGACTTCTCATCACACACAACCGGATGGATAAATGTTTGCTACGGTGACAAGGATTGAGTATATTTAATCTTCCTTCCTTCTCTTTAAAAAACTGTGCCTGTTGTTGCCTCTTGGCACAGGTACATTAAAATCAATAATGAACCTTACAAGCGGATCTGTGATAAAATATGGTCTATCCTTCTCCATTGAACTGTAATAAGCAGCTTTTTCAAAACCATGCACGTACCTTTGTGCAGCAAAAATAATGTGGTGACTGTGTGTTGGTTTAAGGAAAGCTCCAGGAGACTTAGTAGGTTGAGGTGTGCCTCAAACCCAAGTATTCTTCCAGTGACACAAACTACATGTGGTTAGAGATGTAACTTTTGAAAACTTGTTGATGGAAAGGGTCATTCTTTGTGTGTCCTGATCTTAGACCCTCTCTGAAGCTTTGCAGTCTGCTCTCTGAGGCAGGGGGCAAGGAACCTTTGGTCTGACAGAGCGCTGCAGAGCCTTTATTATGCCCTTATTTCCCTGAAATGGACTTTAATTGGAAAATACTCATGGGTTGACGTCGGTTCTTTCTGAGGGAATGAACCAGGTTACATGAATTCCTAATTGGGACAAGTCTAACAGGCAGAGACATGCAGAACTGAGTCATGGTGGTGAGGTACACAGGACTGTCACTCAAAGAGTGACTGAGCTATGATTTACACCAGCCTTGCTCCGAACCAGGCTGAGGCAAAGACTTGAATCTGCATTTGCTGTGTCTTAGGGGACTGTGCTGATCATCAACATATTGGCTCATCTGGGGGAACCTGTTTATTGTGCTCCCCCTCCTAGTTCAGCCCATAAAACTTTGAGATCTCATGTTTGCCCTGAGGAGGATGAAAAATTTATTTGAATTTTGAGTTTTGCGAGAAAGGGAGTGATTCCTGCTGCGTAGCTCTTTTATTTAGCTTAGAGGGCCTGCTTCTCAAATTCTCCCATATGAAAAGTCCTCAGAGAAGACAGCGAGCCTATGGAAAGCAGCCCAGCTTACTAACTATTCATCAGTATTCCCTTTAAAGAAAGCAAATGTTATTATCCTCTTTGCCAAAAGGGAGTGTGAACGCATCTGCTCCTCCACCCACCCTCTTGGCACCCCCTCCTGATGCTGACTCCCACAACTCACCCTCTGTCACAGCTCGGCAGCCCATTACAAATGGCCGTGTTTAAGCAAGGTCTTGCTCTTCATTTACAGCCCTCTCAGTCACTCCGATGGGTTCCTTCCCTGGCCTTTCGCAGCCTTCGTTTGTTTCAGGTTAAGAAAATGTCAAGCTCATTTGGAAGTTCCTTGCCCCTCCTTCCTGTGCCGCAGCCATTAGTGGTCCTCTCGCTGCTGCAGGAAGCTGACATTTACATCGCGAGCTGGGGAGGAGATGATAATAGTGGTTAAGTTGGACTTTGCTAATCACCAGTTCTGTCCACCTTCAGAAATGAGCTCAGGTGGCCAGAGCTTATTTTCCTCATTTTTCCTCTCAAATTCTCATATTCCCATCTACCCCTGCCTGGTCCTCCACCCTCCCACCCCATCACCACTTATTTATTGACTCTGGGGGTAAGGTATAATTCCATGAAATACAGGTTTAAAAAAAACCCAAACCACTAATTTTGGAGACAAGATTATACTTGACTGAATTTCCTCCTCCTCCATGATCATCCCTCCCAACTCTCCCCACCCCTTTTGAATCCAGCAGGCAAGATGCTGAACACCTCTGGCAGAGCTAATGATGAGGAGGGTCTGAGTTTGGGATCAGCCCTGCTTGTGTTGTAGATCCAGGGACACGCTGGCCTTCAGGGGTGGGGGAAATTCAGGAAAGCAAGCAAGTTCTGCCCATTGCATTTTTTCTAGTCCAAACACAGCACCAAACCAGAAAAAGGAGCTGGCATTTCCCGTTAGTGATGAAGCTCATGAATATAGGGCTGTTTGACACGGGGATAGATTAGGTGGCATCTGGAAGTCCTGCTCACCCCTGATTTTCTATGATTCTGCAAGGCTGACATTTAAGGGTCAGATCAAGACTGGAAACGGTGGTTTCTGTGGGGCTCTACTAATCACAAGCTTCGTTCAGATTTGAAAATGAGTTTTGACCAGGGCTATTGATTTCCCTCCTTGCTTTGCTTTTTCAATGTGTATGCATATGTGTGTGTTTGCAATTTTAACCTGAAAGACTGAAAGGCACCGCTCCCTCCCCTTCCTGACTTCTGTGCACCTCCCCTTTGAAGCCCCGATAAGGGACTTCATTAAAAAAAAGCAAACTGCAGCAGTCAGGAAGTGCGAGGGGAGGAGAAGTAAGAAGAACTGATGAGGACAGCAAGTGTTTGAAAGCTGAAGAAGAGGAGGAGCCGTGGCAGATGTTGCCAGCTGTTGCTCAGCGCGTGGGTGTCACGTCAGCCCACCCCTACACTGCAGAACAAACCCACAAATTAAGTCATTGTTCTGTGGCCTTGGTGCTGTCCTTTTGTGTTGTAGTTGATGCCTCTCCCCAGGCTTCTCTGGGTCCTGTTCTCGTTGTCTTCACCCACCAGTGTCAGTTCTGGCTGCTCCATCCTGTGCTCTGGCCCTTGCTGCTGTGCGCGATGGCTGTCAGCCAGCTGCCAACAACTGGGAAAGGGGAGCTGGGGAAAGCCA
Organism: Tringa tobata; assembly: GCA_033628505.1. Lineage (NCBI taxonomy): Eukaryota > Metazoa > Chordata > Aves > Charadriiformes > Scolopacidae > Tringa > Tringa tobata. The sequence goes on from JAHREE010000449.1 coordinate 46,570, forward strand.
TCTTTATTCATACGATTGAAGTCCTCGAAAAACACGAAATCAATCCAGTGTGTGTTTTTTCTATACAAAAAAAACCAAAAAAACTGCTTGTTTTATAGCCTCTCTCTTTTCCCTCCTTGAAATTTACTTGTTTTCCTGGAATGACGCTTTTTGCTCTATCATCAGAAAGGGAGGGCTGACGTACATTCTTCCTTCTCCGTATTACACTGCTCCCTGTGTAGTGTTGTCTTCTACCAGCCTCCAGAAGGTTTTCTCCAAGGTGTCAGGATTTTCTGAAGCTCCCCCATGCACAAGCAGTTTGCCCCCCCACCTTGAGCCTTGCCTGTCATGCCAAAAAATTCACATTAATCCCTCCAACGCCTTCCTTCTCCTTCGTTTCCCACTTGACCAAAGAATATTGTAAGGGTTTAAAAAGGAAGCGTTTGTATAGCTAGAAATGAAAGGCCAGTTGTCCATCTAATTTTGAATCTACCTCTTATTTAAATTCATTAGGCCATCTTTATTCTTCTCATCACCTAGTATTTTCCCCCCGGGACCTTATTCTGTCTAATACTGGTGCCTTTTGAGAGTGGAGGAGTGAAATGTAACGTGGGAGACAGTTGTCTGCAGGACAGTCGCTTCATTTTGTGCAGACAATGATCTTTTTTTTATCTGCGCTGGTTCCTCCGTGACCCCTCTGCCCCAATCTTTATTCCCACCCTTACTCCCAAAAGTCAGAAGAATAAAGTGAAATCTCCCTCAGCCCCTGGAGCTAGAAAGGTGCAACCCTCCGACCGCCAGCTCTCCGGCAACCTTTCCACCGCATGCAAATTTTTATAGCATATCAATAAAAGGATCTTGAGGCCAAATGGAAATTCGAGCAGCTGCCTGAATTGCTTGAGGGGAAAGAAACCTATTCAAAGAGGGTTTTTTTTTTTATTATTATTATTTTAAACATTCAAATGAATGACCCAATCAATTTCAGGCCTCTTTGTTCTGTGAACCCTTCCCAGGGATCCAGGCGAGCTCCAGCTGTAGGACCAGCAGCTCAGCCTGGGAGAAAGCAGAGCACTGCGGCAAACACCGTGTCTCACACCTGCATCCCTCCAGCCCCTCTGGAGATGTCATCTCCCTGCTCTGCTGTCCCTCCAGCCCCTCTGGAGATGTCATCTCACAGAATCACAGATTGGCAGAATGATACGGGGTTGGAAAGGACCTCTGGGGATCATCCAGTCCAATCCTCTGCAAGAGCAGGGTCACCCAGAGCAGGTCGCACAGGAACGTGTCCAGGTGGGGTTTGAATGTCTCCAGGGACAGAGACTCCACCACCTCTCTGGGTAGCCTCTTCCAGGGCTCTGCCACCCTCACAGGAAAGAAGTTCCTTCTCATGTTTAGACGGAACTTCCTATGTTCCAGTTTGTGCCCATTTCCTCTTGTCCTGTCCCTGGGCACCACTGAGAAAAGACTGGCCCCATCCTCTTGACACCCTCCCTTTAAGCATTTATAAGCATTGACCAGATCCCCCCTCAGTCTTCTCTTCTCCAGACTAAAAACACCCAAGTCCTTCACCCTTTCCTCTTAAGAGAGATGTTCTAGTCCCCTCATCATCTCCATGCCCTCCTGTCCCTCCCCACCACTTTCAGAGGGTTTCAGCACCGAATGCAGGAGGAGCATCTCCCTGAAAATCCCTCTGCACTGGGTGCAAGGGATTGCTGGGAAATTCAGTTTCCTTCTTGTGAGAGCCAAGTAGAGAGGAAATCCTTATCATGCTCATGAAGCTGTTAAAAAAAACATTTATGGGGAGGGGCAGGAACAAGTAGGTCACCACAGAGGTTTCTCCTCAGCCCATGCGTGACAGAGGAAGCCCATGTAGTATATGAGCACTGCTGTGTCTAATATTGGCTTTGCATAATGTGATTAATTGATGGATTTTCAGAGTGTGTGACTAGCACTGGACTGGACTTCAGTGCTTTTCCCCTTTGAAGGCTCTAACTAGAGACCCTCAGCTTCATTTTAGTGATCAATACTCCTGACTAGAGCAAGGCTAAGCCAGCTGCACATCTCTTGCAAAGCCACATGTGCCATGCCTCATCTTTATTCTCCTACTTAGTTCCTTGACCGTTGACCTCCCCAGCAGCAATCAGTTACTCTGGCCCCGTCATTATCCTTGCTGTAATGATGAAATAATAGCTTGCTGCTTCAAGCCTGCCATCAGGATTGTCCTGAGTGCAGATGGCCTGGTGTGCCATCCAAGCGAGGGAACGTGCCAGGGGATATATCCGACAACTACAAGAGCATCCACGGTTTCAGTGGTCCAGCTCAGATGTCCTTCCTCGATGACATTTCTGCACAGCCTGCAGAGGCAGGGTTTCAGATGCCACATGTATCTGTAAGAGCACAGGGCCATTTGCTTCCTCACTACTACAGAAAAAAAAGTCCTCCTGAGTGTGTTTATTGAGGTGGTTTTTTTTTTTATGAGATGCTGGATCCTCATGAGGAGAGAGTCTTTGAACTTATGCACTGCCCTTGGAAAAACTACTTTTTTTCTCAGTGCATCTGTTTACCTCTCTCTTATATTTTTATTTTTTTTTGTCTTATCAGTGCTGACTGCAAACTTGGTAAGACCGAGGTTGTCTCCTAAAAGTAGGCACCCAACACTTAGCATGAAGACATACCTAGGTCCTACATTGACATCGTGTCTGGGTTCATGAAGAACTGGACATTGCAGGGCATCACACACTGCCCTCTGTGCTGGGTAGGGCCCTTCTGTAGAGCTCAGCATCTGGAAGGAGCTCCTTTCACCTCTTTCCAGGCTCCTAAGAGCTAGCATCCGCTGTGAAATTCAGACTAACTTCCCTGCCCATCCGCCTCTTGTTTGTTTGTTATTTTAATCTTCCTCCCTGGTCCACAGTGTGAAGAGAAAGGGCTGATTGACAGCTTAACTGTTTCAAATCAATAGAAAGAGCACTTGGAGATTAAAGCAATTTAAACAAGGTGTTTATGTAGTTTGGAGCTAAAACTGCACTTGAAGGAAGCGAGGAAAGGAGCTGAAGGAAGTGGGTCAGCCACGAGACACGGGGAAGGTGCGTGAGCAGAGGTAAGATTACAACAATAGGCTGGGATGGCTTTTTCATCAAAAAGAGATCACTGCTTTCCATAAAGGAGGCCTAATCTCGAAATTGCTTTAGCCTCCAACTGATTGTTCCATCGATTTAAACATGCCGGCCCTGCCCCTCTTTCCTGCTCTCTTATCTCTGGCACATCTCCCTCTCCTCCCCTCTCCCATCCACTGGTGCTGTAACTGGGCTGTAGAGACAACCCCAACCGGGGAAGAAGCATTGTCTTCTCCTAAAGGAGGTCCCCTGACTCCAGTTGTGTTTTTGTGCTAGAGAACAGAGGCAAAGCCCCAGCAGTGCTGTGACTTCTGCCTCTGGCTGATGAAGTACGTCAGGGGCAACTTGAAGCCATCTCAAAGATCCCATTACATTTTTAATCAATGCAAAGGCCCTGTCCCCATGCTAAATTACTCGATCTCCTCCCCTTCCCAGGCTTTTAGGTAATTGCTGTAGATAAGCGCTACTGCATATCAAGGATAGCTGAGCCAGGGCTATTGATCAATCCAAATGTGCTGTTGGCATGGCTTAGAAGAGCTTTACTAACTTACCCCAGGGGCAGATCAGGTTTTTTAGCCAAATCAAGCAAGTTTCATGTTCTCCCTGTTTTGCATAGCCCTAATGAGGTGGTAATTCAACCCTTCCTTCCCTAGACACCCACTATGCCCAATTATTGCCAGTGATGGCAATAATTTGTCCTGGGATGTGCCAGTCTTTCTCCAGTGGCCACAGAAAAAGTCCAGACAATTGGTTTATACTAAATGCTTGATTTCTGGCCAGCTGAAGTTAGGGGGGAGGGATCCCACTAAGTCTCCCATGTGGGAACATCAGGATGGAAAGCAGGTCTTGGTCTCCCCATCCAAGGATCTAACTCTGCGTGGAGGCAATCCTGCAGAAGATGCACAGACAACCTGCTCCAAAGAGCTGGAACTGGAGAGAGAGCAGGTGCACAGGGAAGCTCAGTGTAAAGGACAGGAAAATGTGTGTTGTCTGTAATTACTGTATTAAAACCTTCTATAAATCTGCAGGTATAAATCAGCAAAAACCCCTGGATTCCAGTCCAGACGCAAAAGTTGACAGTTTTTGGGACCACCACAGAAGATAGGAAGTGCTCAGACCAGCTTTACAACACCTGGACTGCCATAGAGTAATCCCTGATTTCTATCAGTCTCCAGGAGGTGATGTCAGGTCCCAATTCTTTAGCAAGGACTCAAGAGCAGAGTGGGTGGTAAATTACTGTTTACTTTCTGTGTCACCAGAAACATGCAGCGGGATTCAGCCTCTCTGCCTTCATAAGAAGAGCATCAAGTAGAAACACCTGCTCCTTTGATGGGAGAATCAAGAGTGTTTCGAAGGCCATCCTAGCATCGATGTACCCTGTTTTTAAGTGTTTATAATTTTCTTGGCGATAAGTGTCCAGCTGACATAGTAATTCAGATGGCACCACAAGAGCTGTCACATCTCTGTGCAATCAGAGTGTGCCTTACAAAGGCACTCTCCATCTTCCCGGGCAATGTGGTGCTGGTGGTGATGCTGAGTTTTGTTTGGTTCATCAGCTCCATGTCAAGCCTTTCAGCTCTCCTGCCCTATGTACCGGGAAGTGCCTCCTCCAACATCCAGTAAAGCTCCTGGGCTTTCTAGGAACATGTGTGGGTCCATGGGATGCGACCCGGGTACCAGGACATGGATGCAAGAGTTCAGGATGCAAGAGTTCAGGTTAATCCTACCACTGATACAAAGAGATGAGCTCTTCTGCTTTGTGAGTCTGGTCGCTGATCTCCAGGGCAGGGATCACCATAATTACTTGCCATAGCATCGTTTTGAATATGTTTTACTGAAAGTCCTGGCTGGTGTTTGACCCGTGTTTTTTGAAATGGACAGCTTGCCCTGCAGGGAGGGGATGGTGGCCTGCGTGTGAAGGGGCAGGACTTTTGGAGATGGTTAATTATAAGGAGCTTTGTTTAACAGCGAGGCGAGAGGTCTGAGTGGGGTGTTGGTTGCCATGTAGAGTCCAGAGACATCCAGGCACTGACAGGGATTTTCACAAGCTGTGAAACACAGCCTTAGCACGGCCTGTCGCTGGTGGATGGTCTCCAGCTGAAGAGGTGCCAACCTGGGTTCCTGCCACCCAGGATCTAGTCTTGCAGCTCCTCTGCGCTGTGCAGATGGGGTTGCACTGGGGAAACCAGGGTGCACACAAGTACAGCTTGTGGATTTACAACACCGGATCAGCCTGGCAAGGGGACACCGTGACTGCGGATCTGCTCATCCGCAACGGCAGGCTCTTGGAGCTGGGAGGCAGCACGATCCAAATCAACCCAGGAAAGCAGGAGATTCGCTCCCGAAAAGCTGGCTGTGCCCCAAACACACAGCTTTGAATTTTCTGGCAGGTGTCGACTCAGGGGAACTTCGCAGGGAGACAGTGAAAATTTGGGATTAATTCAGTATCAGCAAAATCTTCAAACCCACCAGCCTCCCGTGGGCTACTCCCAGCATAATGTGTGTGCTATAAATGGGGGGAGAAAAGCGTCACGTTTGCAGCTTTCACCCCCTGCTTCTTCTCCTGGATTCGTGCACTGTAAATCCTGGGTCTGTGCCATTCCTCCCTACCCACCTCGGAGCTCAGGCACATACATTATCTGCCAGCTGACAGATTCGGCAGTGACAGATTAGTTGAGCTGGAGAAAGGCCATTTGGACCCCGGGACGCTGGCGAGGCTGGCGGCAGAGTCCAAAGGCCGGCAGCAGGAGCCCATGGAGCAGAGAAGGTGTGTGTTCCTCTTATAATCTCAGAGGAGCCAGGAAGCCCAGGGAAGCAAGAAGGGAAGTTCGAGCCACGGGGCTGGATAAACCATGTTTTACTTCAGGTTCTGATGTGGCTGCTCCTGCCAAAGGTGGCTTGAAGGCTAATCTCTCACCTAAACCCAGGAAATGCTCTCCAGCACATTTCCACTAAGCATCCGACCGTTTCTCTGTGAAGATGGGCAGTCAGGTGGCACAGCAAGTTTTCAGCCACACGGGAGGAAATAACTGGTTTAAGCAACACAGGACTAATTTCTTTTCTAATGCCTGGGAAAACTGCACTTTTAGAAGACTCTATTCTCTGAATTTGGGAAAATATTGACTTTATAGGCAGCTCTGGTATGTGGGTTTCAAGGTCTTAGTGTTTTCAATCTCTCTAGGTGCAGGGATGAAGAGGAGCAAGACCCAGGCACTTGAGCCAAGCTGGACAACAGGATTCTTTCACACCATGAATGTCACATTCAATATAAATTAGAAAGTTTGCTGAGTAGTGCTATTTCTCTTGATGGCTGTGATCCTGAGAACTCCTTGCCCCCTGAGCCCTCCCCTTCCTCCCGAAGCCACAGCGCTCGTGATGTCCCACACTGGCTCTCCCTGCTGGGAGTACATTGCTTCCTGGGATAGAATGGGCTGAGTATAGTCCTTGTGTATTTATATTGGTATTGGTATCAATATTGGTACTTGATGTTATTAATGTTAATTACCTACTCTTATTCTATTAAATCTGTTTATATTTCACCCCTTGGGTTTCCTGGTTTTTTCCCACGTGGGGAGGGGTGAGAGAATAATGGTCTGAACGACAGTAAATTGTTGTGGGTTCCTCAAACCTTAACAGCCCTTTTTGCCACCTCCAAAGCTGGCAAAGGCTTCCGTGTGGAGAATGGGAGATGCAAGTGTGACCTCACAAGTTGGGAGCACCGTTACAGAGAGGCGTGAGGGCAAAGCAAGGTCAGCTCTGACACCTCCTCCTGCAGTAGCTGTGGATGCATGTGCATTGCCAGCCCCGAATCTGTGCCAGTCTGCGCCAGCTGAGTGCTTGGGCCATGGGTTTTGTGTGCTGGTGGCATACAGAACGGTTTGCTTTTCGCTGTGTTCTGCTTGGAAAAAGAAAAAGGACTGTATTGGAGCTATAGGAAGGATGTCTTCATCAAGCATGCTGAATAAATACTGTGCCTTATTTATGAGGCTTTAATTCCCCACCAAATTAGAACCTGACTAAAACATGAATCTATTCCCCAGTTCCTCACACAACACAGAAAGCAATGCCAATTTAAATCCAGATTAATTCGATTTTTGAAGGTAAAGGCAGGTGGAAATGGCACTGAGCTCCCACGTGTGGCTAATTCTTAGGAACGTGACAAACCAAACTGTCTCCATTTAGCTGCTAAGAAGGCAGGTGCAGCTTGGCACCTGAAGGTGCAGAGGAACCATGAACTAAGGAGATATGTCACCCAAGAAAGTGTCCCATTAGCTCACAGTGTTCTTGCCACTTCCATGACATCTTTTCTGGGCCCAGGATACCCTTCTATAATAACCTTCTTCATCTAAACATGAGGAGCTATTTGTGTAGACAGTAGGGGCATGACATTGGGAATAAAAGGCCATGGTTCTCCCTGGGAAAAAGGAAACTGTGAAAGGAGCTCCAGATTTCCCAGCTCATCAATCTCATGGATCTGTTGAATACCTAGAGGGTGAAATAACTTGTGTGGAGGCCTCTGGCTGCTCCTGGCCAGGTCCATTGGGGGTGGAGAGGATGTCCTTGTGGTGAATGGTGTGGCTGCTGCATTTCAGGGTGCAGGCAGAGTGCCTTCCCTCAAACTGATAAGCACGTGAGCTCTCTGATCCCGCAAGGAAACACAGCATTGCTCAGTAAACTGAATGAGACCATGTTCATCGATGTGCCTCACCGCACCGGTGAACACCTGCATACATTTTGGTGGCTGCCAGCAGGCAATTCCAAGGGTAATGGCAATAACCCAGTCTAATACAACTCCCCAGTAGTGTGAGAGGTGATGGGAGAAGATGGGGAAATTTCTTTCCTAAGGCTATTCTTTCTCTGCGTTCTGAAGTTTGAGATTTCCATTCCCCCATTCACAGGTATAATGACATGCTCTTAATGGCTGTAAAATTACAGAGCCCTTTTTTAACTCCAACTACTGCATATCACTCTCTGACCTCCTGCAGTAGTGAATTAAATGAACTGACTACACAGTACATCAGGTGTGGTGGGGTTTTTTTCTTTTAACCTGTACTAAATTTGCCTAACCATTAATCTAATGGAATAAGACCATAGTTTTCATATTATGAGATAAGGCAAGAAGAGCAATAAATTGCTTTTCACTATAACTCATATAATTCTAAAATTCTCCTGCCATTAACATTCCTCCCCAGGCTAAATACCTCTGAGAATTCTGGCCACATGGGGTAGGCACAGACAAACCCCATCTAGGCCTTTAGTTACTTTTGTTTCCCTTCAATTTTTCAATCTCAATTAGACATCGACATCTTCCCCAGTGTGAAATGACCCCGAACATACTGTGCTCAAGTCTAAGTATATCCAGGCTGAATTTAGCCAAATCTTTTCTTCAGCAGCCGGGAGACATGGGCAGTGGCTCGTTACCTAACGCAGAAGATTCAAATCCCAGTTCCCAAAGATGAAATCTCTTTCTGTTCCCTGAAGCGGTAGAGTTGAACTGTGACTGTCTACTCAACATCCCCCTGCCTGGAGAAACATTCGAGAGCCCCTTTGCTGTCATAATTTCGATGATCTAAGGTGATCCAATCAGTAAAGATTTACTTTGAGTTGAATATATTGCTAGATTATCTCTACAAATCAGGAGCCCAGGTACTATCCTGGATGTTTCACCACCCTGGAGTATTAAAACCAGAACTCCCAATTTGGGGTTTGGGGAAGCAGAAAATTACCCCATTCCCATGTTGGTGAATATCCCATTGGAAAGACCATTCCTGACATAACATTAACCAAGTTTGATCTTTCCTTTTGTTCATTGCATCCTTCCTTGGATGGTATAATCTCTGCTGATCACAGGCCTCTCATATCCTGTCTCCTGATCTTTTACCCTCTGGCCGTTGCTCTGCCTCAGATCAGCAAGCACCAGCCTTCAACACAATCAGATCTCAGAAAAGCATTTTTGAACGGGGAAAATCCAGAACAGTTGCTACAATAATACTACCCTGCGATTACAGAGAATCTCAGAGCAATCTTAAAAGGTAGGAGAGAGAGAGTATCATTAGGTGTGTTTCACAGATGGCAAGCACAGGGAAGGGAAATGATTTATTTGAAGTCATACCTCAAGGCAGAGATAGAGGCAAGAAAGGAACCCAGGAGTCCTGACTTCCAGTTCCATTATAGAGTGTAAGTGGAAACCAACTGAGTGCTTACAAACCTCTCCAGGTACAGGAAACACCAAGGCTGCTCTAGCAGACCTGGCTGCTGGCCAGCCAGAGAAAAGAGAGCACATATGGGGTCCAGCTGAAATAAATGAAATCCTCTCATGGGAGTTTCAGACTTAATTGGCTGTTTTATGACCAATAAGCCAGCAAAAATCTCAGGCCACATCCCTTCCTGCAGGTGAACTGTCTGTGAAGTCCAAACCAAGTCCCATAAACACTGCTTGAGCCTCCAGAGACCTTCTTGCTGTTTTGTGCTTAGCAAAACCTGTCCTTTCTTGCATGAGATTATAATTTTTTATTTTTCTTTTGTATGAACCCATCAGAGGCATTGATGTGGGAAACCACTGAGATGAGATTTGATGGGACCACAAGCCTTCTGTGAGGGTAAACGCAAACCTGCTTTCCCAACACTCCCCTGGCACACACCTTCCACCCCAGCACAGTCAGCTCCAGCACCAAAAATCAGGCTCCTTGGAGGCCTACACACTAGGCAAGCTTTGAGAAGCTCTGTCAAGAAATTTGCTATCCTCTAACAGATGTGACCAAGAACATGACACATACCCATGGATTGTTTCTCTTTGTCCATCTCTCCCATTTGCTTTCCAGTACTGGCATCACTTTAACTTTGTTTATGGATTTCCTGGTTTTTTCTCTCTCTTTCCTCTCCTGGGCTAAGCCATAACACCACCTTGCCCAGGCAGTTTAGCAAGGGCAGCTGTACAATAAGGTGGAGTCAAGGAATTTGAGCTATTTTTTAGTGGCAAAGTTACAGCCTTTGGGGACCTGGGTTAAGTGGTGGGGTGCATCACTGAGCAGAGCAGCACCTCCTTTAATTTATTTTTGGAAGAATTTTAAAACTTGAAGTTTAAAGTTGAGGGGGAGGCTGTGAGTACCAGAGTGAATGTCCGACATGGGTGATGGTAGAGTCAGGCAAAGACCCAGAAAAACTGCAGGCAGGATAGAGAAGATCTCCCTGGAGCCATCCGCTCCCACAAATGTGTGTCAGCCCTCGCTTCATGTGGACAGAGCCCAGCGGCCTGTATTTGCAAAAGGTGGTGGCACAAGGGACAAAGAAGCTCTGGTCATTTCAGAGAAGGCAGAGAGACGCACAGAGAGGTAGGAAAATTCACATGCAGCTGAGAGCTGTGTAGGGAAGGAGCTACAATACTGACTAGAGGAAAGCAGATATCCAACACGCAACACCCCTGGGGCTCAGTCTACGCTTTGAGCATAATGATCACTCAAACTCAGTGCTCCTGTCAGTAGCCTGGAAGATAACCTCTTGCCATCCTTCCTTCTAGTATGTCTTAGCTGAAGGCAAGATGTCACCCTGGTAGTGCGGACACATTGCACTCAGGCTATCTGGTGCTAGGCAAGGAGATTCTGTGATGCAGCTCCAAGTACAAAAATCCTGCTGAGGACAGACCTCCGACTGGCAATGAAGACATGCCCTTATTCTTTTTCCTTTCACCATTTTCAGGGCTGCAAGGAGCAAATCAAGCCTTTCCTTAAGTGCGGAAATGCAACCTGCAGAGTTCGGTGATGGAAAGGGCAGAGCAGGGCCCTGCTCCTGTGGTTTGTTTCTAGTTTGTTTCTCTGAAAATGCCTTGAGTATTTTATACTTATGCTGTTGTGGAAGGTGGCAGACAAGCCAGTGCTGTTATTCTGCTGAGGGAGAGAAATAGAAGTAAAAATAATAACCACATGCTTTTGCTGTGACTTGGAGTCACGGGAGGGAGTACAGAATAAAGGAGGACCTGGGACCTGGTCTGCTGCCACCCCATGAGAATGCAGAGGACTTTGTAACATTTTAAATATCAAATCCAGCCTCAATTAGTCTGATGAAGATTGATACTTCCCTTTTCAAACACCCAGATTATCATGAGACAAAGTCCTCCCTCTGCACAGGTTTGGGCTATATTTTGGAAATGAGTAATCACTGGGTTTTCCTGATTTTTCAAGGTCCTTAATCCAAATGCTTTGGCACCTCTGGAAAGAGTACACTGAGAATTCGTTTCGTCTGGCAACACAGATACCTACAGCAGTGAGCTGTTTCATCTTCTTTTGTAGACAGGGGAGAGAAACAGATACCTCTGGGGTGCAGTTCATCCTGTGCGGATGTCTAAAGTAGATGAAATGAATCATGCTTTTGACATGCCTCTTGTCTCCCTGGACTGGAAAGGCAGCCCAGTGCAGTGAAGCCAGACAAACAGCACTATGGACGTCCAGAATGAAGAGAGGAGACTCTCCAGGCATTTAATGGGAGGCATCCCAAAATAAAAGCAACCAGAAAAGATTATTTGGGAACCTTTACCCATATTTGTACACACAGTCTGGGCCATTCCCCTCCTATTTAGCTATTAAACAGCCCTTGTGGTGCTGGGCACAGAGGACCAGGCTCCCAGCACATCAACTTTTCCGTGGGGAGTAGTCTTGCCTCAAATGGTACCACTTTGGGCTTGGGCTCCAGGTCTCCTCCATCCTCACAGGGACCATGAGAGGATGGGATACTTGGCTGCTCTTCCACTGGCCTCATGATGGAGCCAGAGCAGCGTGCGGACCTGGCGCCGTGTGCCAGGGGAGCCTACCTGCCAGGGAAGGGGTGTGAGCATCCATGCAGCTCACTGTAATTTCTCTAATGGCTTTCTTTGGCTTGATAGATATTGAAGGAAGCTTGTTGCCGGGGCAATTTCCATGGAGAGATAATAAGAGATCATTTTCAAGTGAGCGAAACTTTAATGGCACATTCTGGTAATGAGGCAGCAAGGAGAGTAATGACCGGAGACCTCAGAGTGTGAGCACATCATGAGAGAGGGGGGAGAACTCTTAGTTCACTGCTTGAGGCAGACATTTGAGGCCTGATCTTTGTCCCCTTGAAGTCAGCCTGGAGTTTTGCTGCTGACTGCAGGGAGAGGTACATTAAGACCTAAACGCTGGTAATGGGACTGGGTGGCTCCACAGAAATGCCCCAGTGCAGGGCTCAGTTACCAAACTCTCCAACCTTCTCCTTCAGCAGAAGGTAGCTGGAAATAAAAAATCAAAGGAGAGCTGGATAATCCTGTGCACAGTCTGTGCTTTCCCTCTGAAACCAACTGGAAGTATGTGTTACGAGATTGCGTTCCTAGGTGGGAAGGAGGGGTATAGAAAGGAAGGTGAAAGCCCTGTCTGTTTTAAGCTTTGTGTCTTGTGATGGGCATCTTCAGAAATCCACAGGAAGCAGATAAGAAATTCAGGGAAGGTGGTAGCACCAGAGGATTGGTAGGTAGGGATCAAGAGTCCATGGCTAGGGAAAGCCAATGATAAAGAAAGAGTAAAAGCACTCATCCACCTTAGCTTTTATATCCAGGGAGGAACTTTACCTATTCTTCTGGCCAAGGGTGTGAGTGTAAACATGGAACTCAGTAGCCAGTATAAACATAAAAGCCACTTCTGAATTAGGAGAGCAAACTGTGTCCATTCAAGACCAGCAGAAAGGCAGAGAGTGCAAAAGATCACGGAGAACCTATGTGGGACCAAAGATACCTAAGGTCCAGGATTGTGTTTTCTAGTCAGTTCTAAATCTCGGATAAACTTAGGGAGATTTGCCTGGCAATTAAACTACAGAAGAGGCTGTGAATGTCCTGCCTCTACCTGGAGGCATGAAGCACCTTCATGCCCCTCAGTTCCTTGAATTCATCTCTGCAGCTTGGTTTTGGCCTTGCTCTTAAGAAGGGTCCTCAATCTGCTACTTCTTAAGGGCAGCTAAAGCCAGTTGTTGTTTACCTCTTCTCCAAAGAAGGAAGGTGAAGGGTCTGCTTTCCTCCAGCCTCATTAACAGTTGTTTCATTAATCACAGCTTTCTCTTCAAAACCAGAGACAATCTGTCCAATTAACATTAAAGCTCTGGCAGTCACTTCCAACGGTGGGGAACTTTGCAAGTGGCTCTTTGACAACTGTCGCTAATAAGTCTAACATTTTTAAAGCTGTTCACAAACAAAACAGCCTGGTCGCACCTCGTTAATACCCTGTGCTCCCTCTTTGCATGAGCAGTAGAGCCTGCCTCCTTTCTATTCACTCTTATGATTAATCCCAGCAGGGCCCAGGTTCCAAAATACTTCTCCCACAGGTCTCTGTCTTTGTCCATCACATCCCACCACCTCCCTGGCTTTACCTTGGCTAATCCTTTCTCCTGCAGTATCCCCAACCGGGCTTTAACACTGCACTGCACCTGAGTGAGCTGAGCTCCATGGAGCTGTAGGTCAGAAAGAATTGGCACATTAAAGTGTAGGTCCAGCAGAAAAGATGATTAAAAATGTCTTGTAGGGGTCATGCCATATGAGCAGAGAACAGTAGAAGTAGTAAGGTGTGGAGAAAAAGTTATCCAGTTAACTGCAAGCCTCTTAGTCTAACCTTGACTTGAGATTTCAAAGTGAATTTTGAAGGAAAGAACAATTAAATACCCAGAGATAAAGGGGAAATGAGATAAGGTGCAACACGGGTTTACAAAATGTAGATTGTGTCAGACGAACATGATAGCTTTGTTTTGATAAGATACCTGATTTTGTAGACAAAGGAAATGCTGCTGATCTCCTTTATCTAGACTTCAGTAAGGTATCTGATAGGTGCCATGTGGGAAATTATTAGTGAAGCTGGAGGAAAGGAGGATTAGTAAACTATAAGGTGAGGTGCAACTCTCTGGAGGGAATTTACCAAAAGAGTTCCTCAGTGAACAGTTTTGGAACTGATCTTTTCTTCTTGTGAGTGATCTCAGCAGTAAAAGAGGGATCCTGAGGCTAAAATCACCCAGTGACAGAACTGGAAGCTTTGGCAACGCAGAGGAGAATGAGAGAACAAGTCTGAAAGAACTAAGTGACCTTGAGAATCAGACTAATTGAAATGAGATGGAAAACAAAAACGTGGAGATGGCAGGTCACAAATCTGAGGGCTTGCAATAGCCTCAGATATAATATAGGAGATGATGAGCTGTAAATGATCAAGGAGATCTGTGTGGTGTAAGGGACTGCAGACTGACTGAGTTGTCAGGCACTGAGAGGCCATTGCTATTCTTGGATCTACCAGGAGGGATATTTCAGCAGATATAGACAAAAAATGGTGTCATTGACTGTGGGTCTGACTTCTTAAGGTCAAGATGGATAAGGGGAAGGCTGGAAGATGATTTGGAAGATGGAAAACAGATCACAGAGCAGAGAGAAGAAGAGTTGGGTACGGCATGTTTAATTTGGTAAAACACAGGTTGACATGGGAGAAGTTCCAGGGAGGTAAAATAGCTCTGTAAGCTGATGGGATACAGCTCCTGATGCGGCTTGGGCAAAAACACAGTCAGAACAGAGTTAGGTGAAGATGTTCCTTGCCTGCTGGTGAAAGATGCAGGCATACAATAGAAGGTTTTGAGGTCTGAGCTTTTCCTTTTACACCTGACATGGCAGTGACTAGCCTTTCTAGCCCAGGAGGTCCCTGACATTCCTGTGCCCCCAGCTGGGACACTTCTCCCTTGAGTCTTTCCTGGTATTCTAGCCAGCTTTTGTATTCTTGATGCTTCTGAGAGTCCCTTCAGGCTCCTGCCAGCAGTACCTCTGCATGGGAAACTGAAGTCTAATTGTCTGTCTAAGGACAGGTAACAAAATCAATGCAAACAGATCAGCAGAGGAGTTAGCCTGGTGTAAGAACCCAAGGCACCTGCCCGGGGTCCCGCTGATCTGCTTGCTGTCCTGTGCTATCACATCGTTACTGCTCCGGGTTGGCATTTCTTGCCACTTTCTTCCTAACTTACATCAACATAAGGGATAATCACCTCTGCATTTCGCTGTCTAAGGAACACCTAAGAGGGTAAGCTGGCATTTGGAATCAGGCGTGCTGATACAATTGTTTTCCTCTCCTGTCTGTTGCTCTTGCATTAGAGTCATTTTAACCAGCATATGTTATTTTTTTTTTCCTTTTTCTTTGTATTTGCCTCATTTTCAGGCCTTTTGTGAAACTGGGACAAGTGCTTTCTGATGAACTGACTATGGATTTGAGGAGCTCGCTGGGAAGGCTATTTACTGGGTGGGTATGAACTGGGCTTAAATCTAAAGGAACTGTTAATGCCTCGTCTGGCACAGGGCTATCACACGTGTCACAGCTTTGATTATTGCTGCCTGCCATGCTGGGAGGTCAATGTGAGATGAAAGAAGATTGGGAAACAGTCAGATTTGAGCAATCAAGGTGATATGCCCCTGGAAGGGGTTGGGAGGGAGAGAGGGGAAGGGTTTGGTGAGCCTGCAGATTTTCTTCTCAGTTTTGGACCAGCAGCAGACATGTTGCAATTACATGTAGATGCTGGCATGCTGGGGAGAAAGCTGTTTACAGAAATTTGAACAAAGTTTTGTTCCCTGTTGTGATTATTACGTTAGCAGGTGCCAGGCATTGGGGAACCTGCCGGGCCCTGAGGAAGGAAGAAGCAGGAGCTGTGGGTTAGGGATTGTCAGTGATTTGTTGCCTTTTAAAAAACGCTAACCCTCCAGTCTGCAAGGCAGTGGGGGACTGTGCCATGCCTTGGCCATGGGCACTGCCTGTCTGTTTGCTCCATCCCTTTAACATACATGCAAAAGCAGCTTGTCCTTTTGGTGTACATTCTCCCCTGTATGTTGGGAACTCTGCTAAATTCTAATTATCAGTTATTTTCCCTGTCCGCAGCTCCCGGCTCTTTTAACCCAAGTTCTTCTCATACAATGCACAGGAGAGAGGCTGGTAGGCAGGACTGGGCTTAGGGGCTGATGGTTTAGCTTCAGAGGGAATGGGGACAAACAGTTAGGGCAGCAAGTGGCACCTTTGCTCCTATGCTATGTGCTCATGCCTGGCCAGTTGCCCCAGTTGGTGATGCTTCTGTGTCTACATAGTGGCTCACACACTCTCCTGGATCCTTCTTTGCCCATACCCCCTAAAAAATGCCATAATCTGTATTTGTCACAGCAGGAAACTGAGGCACAGGGAGTGAAAGCGGTCAAAAGTCAAGGTTTACAGCCATAAATAGTATTCAGGAGTTTTTAGCATTTGGTGCTTCATCCAACATGAGATGAGATTCAGTTTACCCCATCCCTGTGTCTGAATGACAGAAGCATCCTTCCCCAGCCTGTCACAAGTGTCTCAGTCCAGTATGCAGGTATAGGGGTGGGTTCTGTGTCACTCACTCCTGCTCCTGGCCCTTCTCCTTGCCCTGGAAGCTCAGGAGCTTTCCCTAAAGCAGATCTGTATGGGGAACACAGCTCTGCTAAGGCCCAAGTCCTCTTTCAGATACCTATGTAGATCATCAGGCTTAATCTCCCTGTCTGTGTTGAGCTACCAGATTAGGAAGCCTTCTTCCCTTTCCTTCGGCATCACCATGTTGGCAGGTTGATGGTGAACCTCCAAGTGTCAGGATTTGTTCCCTCTAGAAAAGGTCAATGCCCAGCACTTCAGGGCTGTGGCACCACGACCTTTTCAAAGCCTGGACAGATGGAAGTGGCTCTGTGGAGAAAGGCCAGGGCAGGAGAGCAGCTGGCAGCTTTTCTAGGAGTCTGTTTTCGTGGCAGAACATACAAGTCTCCCAAAACCACACACATTTATGGCCAGCTCCTCAGCTGCTCTGAACTGGTTCACAGCCAGTGACTCCAGTGGTGCTGAGTGCTTGAACCAGCATCAGTCACTCCTCTCCTCCTGTTCCCACGATGCTTCTCTAGTTCCTCCACACACAGCAAGACCACTCCACGCATTTTCTCGTCATGCTCCGAGGGTCTGGCTTTCCTCTCTCTGGTGCTTAGAGAGTTATCCACATCCACACAGCAAGGGTAAGAAATGGAGCTGTGTCTGACATCTCCACCTGGGCCATCCAGTCTTATTTTCCCTCCTGCACAGAAGCCAACCTGGGCACAAGGCTGTGGAGCAGAGGGAACAGGCTGTAGCTGCTGCCACACATGGGACTGCTGATGGGGAGCATAAAGACAGAACAGGACTGAACTTGCTGGTGATGCCCCACTCAAAAAGACACCTTGCCAGCATATTTCCATGACAGAAACACACAAAAGCTAAATTATATTTGCAGTTCAAAGCCTGTATAGATCTCACTCTGTGTCAGGGTAAGAATTATGTCCCCCTTGTATCAGCATTGAAGAAACCTGTTGCAGGTGTCTGGCTCAGAAAGAAGAAGAAAATTATTTAGTCCAGGGTCCCAACAGCCACATTTTCATGGGATTTTGAATGTCTTGGTTTCAGGATGAGACAAAAAAATCTCTGCTAACCGTCTGAACTCTGTGAACCTATCTCACTGCCCTGCAGATTTAGGGCAAGGCTCATGCTCTCATGCAGAGCAGAATTGGGGCTCAGACCTGGAGCTATTTCAGAGAAGAGGAGAGTAGATAAAGCAGAACCCTCTAGAGAACACAGTTGGGTAAAATTACCTTACTGGCCAAATGAGATGAAGCATAGAGTAGGTTTAATTTCTGTGTTACATTCTTGTTAATAACAATATCTAATTAAGGAATCTGGTGACAACTTAATGGGCAGAAAAGGAAAAAGTCAAGGCATCTTTATCAATTTTTTTTTCAACTCCAGCTCTCTGGATTTGCATGAATCCATCACTAGAGAGAGTCTTGTTTGTGTGAATCTGTTCAGCCCAGCAGTGTAAGTAAGTTATAGCTTTATTGTCTAGGACCTATCCCTTAAAATTAAACTCGTTATTCTCATGAAGATGATTGCTTGAAGGGGAGATTAACCTTTACGATGTGATGATAGAAGTCATTGTTGTTCATTTCAAGAGCTGGTGAAGACTGTTGGAAGCTGAAAGTGGTGGAAACTGGACTAGGATTTGGTGACACAGGTGAGAGGTGGAAATTAAGTTTGTCTTCGATGGGGCTCCTCTCTTTCATTTCTCCAGACCTGATTTAATTGTGGAGTTATTATTATTTATATTTTTTTAAAAATACAAGAATTAGAAGAGCCTGAAGTCTTATTCGTATGTGTGTGCGGCACCTCATGCAACAAGATCCCTATCCCTGCCTAGGAGCTTTATGTGATCCTAAATAAAAGATGGGTGATTTATCAACAGGAAAGCAGTTAGTGTTGTTTGTTATGTGCTGCACATTCCCTTTCCTCCTTCTCCTGCTGCTGCTGCCTCACAGAAGAGACAACCATGTTGTCTGCAGCCTCTTGCAGAGGAAAAGCCCTTTGCCTTTTCCCTCCTGTTATCTTTTAATATGGAAGACATCAAGGCTGCGCATATCAATATTGCAAGCCCTGGCCCCTCAGTTGGTGTCTACACCACAGCCCAAAAGTATAACACCAGCTTGTGCAGACAGACCAGAGTCAGCTGTAAACTCAGGGAGGGAAACAATATTTTTAGGATAGTTCAACCTCAGCAAATCTTAACCCTCACAGAAGGTTGTACGGCAACCCACCAAGGACAGGAGCATAGCCCTGACTAAACAGTTCTGTGTAAAATGACACTAAGTTGTTTTCAAGCTCTTCTATATGTGATTGATCTCCTGTAACAGGACACGTGCAATTAACCAGCAGCTCTGCTATTAATAACTCTCCCTGAGTATGTGGATAAAATGAATTGGGGTCTCTGTGGATTATTGCCTTTCTTCATCTGACACTTTTTTAGATGAATGACATGGAACAAAAAGGGAATCTTAAGAGTATATAATTGAGTGTGTATTAGGGTTTATGAAGAGATTCCTACAATAACTGTCATGTTCCACCTGACGGAGTAGCTGTTATGTGAACATGCCAAAGTACCACTTTCCTTGCTGTGATCTTTGTTCTCGCTTGCTTTCTCTGCATTAGCTTAAAATCTCCTTTAGCTGATGCCACTGAATGCAGCCTGAGTAATGACTTGAGTGCAAAATAAGGACGGGAATAAAGAATGAGGTGAACACTTACTGTCAGAGGCCTCAAATTGGGCACCAAAGTGAAAGGAGGCCTGCTATTTCAGAGGCAGGGAGGTTCTGCTGCTCCAACCAGTGACAGCTTCTCGGGAAATCAGGACACATTGATTTCTAGCCTGTTGGAAACTAAAGAACCAGGCTGTGCTAGGCACTGTCAAACCTCTGCTCCAAAGTGGACAGGTACTTCAGGCAGATGAAGAACCAGAAAAGAAATGAATGCATGAAAGGGGTGAAGTGACTTGCCTTCTGTGTCACAGTGGGTTGATGGCAGAGTTGGGAAAGGGGAGATTCCATATTGGACTGCTGTTAGGTATCCCAGCTCCTTAGCCAGAGAGTCCTGTTCTGTGAATGACAGTGTGAGGAAATGGGATTTCTTAGAAATGAAAACTTCCCTACAACACATTTTTGTAGTGGATGCCCTGAGATGGTTAACCAAAGGATGCTCTGCCCTTTACGGCAGCAGCCAGCCCTTGTGTCCTTTCCCATCCAACAGCACAGAGAAATCTCCCTTTGCATCCTAGCCCAGCCCTTTTTCCATTGCTGCCCTGGATCTTTCCATCCTATTTTCTTTCTCCAGCCTCCTTTTCTTATTCCCCCCTCCATCTTTCAGTTTGACTTGTCACACACACACACACAGGCACACACACACACACGGAGTCACACACTCAATCCTCCCAGAGCTGCAGACCTGCCAGCAGATCTTGAATGCGGTGGGGCTGAGGGATGCCCTGTCACCTTCTGCCCCTCCATGTGCCCCCCCTGGCCTATTCCCCACTGATCTATTGCCAAGGACAGGTAACCTCAGCCAAAAAGACGGATGCCACAATTACATTCCCCTTTTCAGCAGCTCTTTCCCCTCGCTTCTTCCTGATGGAAATCGTGGGCAAGAAAAATCTATTATTACTCTCCAAATCATATCAAATATTTATCAGGGTAATTCTCTAGTTATCACCACCGATTGCAAGCCTTAGTCACGTAGTAAATCTTGTTAGTGTCATCTCTGGGAACGTGTCTCGTCTGTCTCCTCAGCCGAGTGCTGTATAAACCAGGTTGCCCCAGGGGAACTTGGCTTATGGGAAAGGCGGTGGAGAAGGAGGCGGTGGAGGCGAACAAAGATGGTTGAGACTTATCAAATCCCCTTTTCCAGGTCATGGATGGGGTCCATTTGGGATAGGGCTAAGAGGAAAGCAGGTGGGTTAAATGGGGAAAGGGGAGGTCTGCTAGGTCACACCAGCTGATGCCTCCCTGAGGTGCCAGTCGCTGTACAGATAAGCTCATTCCTAATCAGAAACTGTCTGAAATAGGCCACGCTGGAAAAGAGAGGTGAATTAACTTCCCAGGAGAGAGATGAAGTGAGTTACCCAGGGCTGTGTGGGAAGTCAGTGTCAGAGGCCAGAAGAGCGATCAAGGTCTCTGGTGCTGCTGCTAGTGGCTCAATTACCTGATTATTCCTTTTGAAGCACTGTGGCTGCTTTGAAACAGTACTTGTCCTGGGGGTCCTGTAAGTCAGGGCAACCTTGACATCTCTGCTAGCCCTGCCAAGGACTCTCCCCTTCCGCCCACTGTGTAAAGGACTAGCAAATGCAGCCACTCTAGCTGGGGTATTTTTGTTGTTTTTGTTGTTGGCACCAAAATGTCTCCAGATTGTACCTATTTTTAAACTCTTTATTGGGTCAGATCTGGACAGCTTGGAGACTTCAGCTCTTCCCTCCTTCTACCCCTGTGCACAGAACTTATTGCTGCAAAGGGAAGAAATGAGCAGCAAATTTCCTCTGCCAGAACCAATCAATCTGGCACCTGTCATCAGCATCAAGGCAGCTATAAAATATTTAATTTCTTAATGATGAATTGGCAGATTGTTTAAAAAAAGACAACAAGGAAACAAAGAAAAGGAAACAGACACTCGCAATCTGCAGTCGCACTCTTTGCCAGGCTGAGCCTTTGGAGCTGATAGCAGGAATGTGTTTTTCCATCCAAGCTACCTGACAGTGCTGTCTATTAATAAAGCCCTGCTGGTTCTTTTGGGGATGTTCCTACTCAGACAGTCACTGGACCCTTGACTTGTCATCCCAAGGTCCCACTACTGGTTCCTGATGACACTAAGCCTTCAGAGGAGGATATTTATACGAAAACAAGAAAACAGCTCCTCAATGGCACAGATCTTGCCTCCCTCAAGTGCTGCTACGCTGGTATAAATAAGGAAAAAGAATGACCAGACTAGGTCAGAGCACAAGCGCTTCCAGCCAAGTGTTCTGTCTCCAGTAGTGACCAACAGCGTGTGCTTTGGGAAATGTCTAGGAATAGGTCAATCTGAGAGCACTATTTCTCTAGCAGCCTCCAGCAGTCTGCAGCACTGCATCTTTGTGGTTTCTAGCTCTGACTGGAATTTTCTTCCATGGGCTTGCCTAGTCATTTATTAAAGTTATGCAAACTTTGAGCATCTGCAAAATCTTCACTCAAAGAGTCCCATAGTTCTCCTGTGTGAAGCTGTATATCTTATTTTGTTTTCAGCATATCACCTACTAATTTAACTCAATGTTCCCAGCTCTTGCATTAAAAAGACAGTGAAAAATCATTCTCCCTTCAACTCCCATTCCTTGGACATGTCTGGCTCACAAAACAGGGAGCGGCATAGAGATGCCTGGGCTAATGGAGACCAGAATTGGTAAGTCTGCAGTGGACAGTCTGATTTCACTATCAGTCCACGGATACCTTCTTCCTCTGGTACCTACAGTGGTGAGTTTGGAGAGGAGCCAGAGGCCTTACCTGTATTACAGTCTGGTTGCAGATGCATAAGGGGATGCTGGTGGCAGTCAGTGATGCAAAACCCCCCACTGAAGTTATATGAATTACTTATAGAACTTAAAACACACATCCCTCTCTCCATGTCAATTTACATCCATTCCTCCTGGACCTCAGTAAATCCTGTAAATATACACAGGCAAGCAAACTGCCTGACCAAAATGCTCCTTCTACTGTAGCCTGTTCTGGTGAGCTTTATTACAAATACAGTGATATTTGGATATTTTTTTTTTTTTTGCTTGATTAACTTCTAAGTCCTGTTCTTGGGACCTTTTAATTACAAGAGTCACAAGGTTTCACTAAAGCAAATACAAACTTTTAGCCATCACCGGAAAACCTGAAGTACAGAGCTCTAAAGGCTTGCAAAACCCTCCCAAACCCCAGAGAAACGAAGAGGAAGTAAGCATTTTTCACTTACCATCATTTATTATTTTTAAGTCGGTCTCATGATTTGAAGCGGTGACGCTCCTCGGTGGCGTGACCAAACCTACACTATTCATCTGGGCTGGGGGAGCAGGCTGGGAAGTTTGGCAGACGCAAGTGGGTGGCTGGCAGCTCGCATGCGATGCCTTCATGCCTCCTCCTCCTCTGCCTCTCCTGGTGGAGTAGGGAGAGCCAGGGCTCCAGCAGACGTCCACGGAGGGTTCAGCTGGTTGTGGTGGGATGGAGGTGTCCAGCAGACACAAGGGTCATGCAGCTTCTAAGCTCAGTTTACCAGGAGATACCTGGCAGAGCCCTCTGCTCTGTCTGCTCTGCAGACATCCTGTGTCAATACACGAAACACAAGCTCCCACTTGTACAGGAAGGGCTTAACCTGCTTTCAAGAGGGGTCAGTGCAATTAGCAGCAGTGCCCATTGCCTCTGGGAGCTGATATGTGGTGGCAAACTGCCACTTCAGACCTCCTCCTCCCCGCTGGCGTGGGTCTGCTCTGGGGCAAAACAGTGTTTTCCCCAGTTTCCTCCAGGTCCTGTGCAAATCCTCTAGACCGCTGTTTCCATAGCACATTGAACTCCTAAGGGCTGGTTGCTTTGGCACAGGGATAAGATGAAATCAAAGGACAGTACTTTTGTGTCAGACAGCTCATTTCCCTGTTAACTCTGGATCTCCGTCTTCTGCAGATGGTGCTTAAAGAGAAGTTTGCTCCATTGATCCTGTCTAATATCTCCTTGGAAGTTCTGAATGGAAAACATCCTGCTTATCTCTAATCAAAGCTGGGTTTTCTCTGCCTCTGGGCCAAAACACTGCAACAGGCTTGGCCGTTGCAGGAGTGGCGGATGCTGAGCAGACATGGGGCTGCCTGCTGCTTTTCCAGGCATGGGGAGAACCTGAAAACCAGCCTCTTCCCACTGTGCCACTGGCTGCAAGGTATTTAGGGATGCAAGGGGTAATTAGAAAGCAGCAATCCAGCAACTCCTATCTGGGTGGTTGCTGACTGCAGCGCAGTAAGTCTGAAGAGACATCTCTTTCCATCTATTAAAATAGACACCACCGCCAGCAAAAAAAACTTGGGAAGCGTGACTCAAAGTGGGGGAAGGAAGAGGGATAGGGCTGATTGGTAGCTAGACACCCACATCAGGGAGCATCTTAGCAGAGCCGCTTGCATCCTACTGTTGTCAACGTGATCTCAAATTAAACATATGCTTAAGTAGAAAAGGGACTGAGAGAATAGTTGGCTGTAGGAAGTTTTTGGCTCACAGCGATAGAAGACACATGTTAAGTGTGTCCGTGGGATAGACAGAGTCCTCTCTACCACAGGGCTTTTCTGTAAAGCTTTAACAAAGAGCATGAGGTTAAATAGATCCTGCTTTTCTTTCTCTCTTGTTACCCAAAATCAGCCCTTGACACCGGTCTGAGGGTGTCCCTCTGCCCTTGACTCCTTGCCAGGCATGCCTGGCTGGAAACACGCCTCCAGATGGAGCAGGCTAGGAAAGGTAAGGAAATGCAAAGAGGAAAGAAATTAAAATGTATGAAGGCCTCTAATTTTGCTTATGTTTTTGCTGTCATTTAGACTGCTATAAAATGAATGTAAAATATTGTGATTCCGCTCTAATAACTTTTTTCATCCATTTGCACTGGCATAAATTTCTTCTGAGTAGAAATTTTTATCAGAATCTGGTTGGGGCAGATCCTTTATTTTGTTATTTGATTGCGAAGAATGTACTTTCTCCCTAATATCTTTTTTTTTTTTTTTATTAAAAAGTAATAACTGAACATGGCCACCCAAAGCCACGCATTGCAGTGAAGGCAGTCCAGCTAGAGAGCTTTTGTGTGAAGGGGAACCAGGAATATACTGGGCACTGAGGTGGAGGCCAAAGCTAATTCTAACACTTTCAGCCTAAATAGTTTCGTTCCTTGTTAGTTGGATTAAAAAGTCAAAATTTCTGAGGAAAAAAGGTTTGACAGAGTAAGAGTTTTGGCTGAGTTTCTCCACAGGAACGCCGTCCTCTGACGTCCCACCTCATCCCTCCTCGTCTCTGCCAGGGGTTGTGGTGGGGCAATGAGTCACCCCTTTACTCTCTCCTTTCCAGGGAATGCTGTGGTGGGTACCCAGCCTGAAAAAGCAGCTTCCCAGGAAAACAGACCCCCCCAACCACCTGCCTCCATGGGCCAGTGTCATCAGCTCCAGGGATTTCATCCCCCAGCCCAGGGAGCGTGAGGGAGGCCCATGGCAAGGTAGGTGCCGCTGGCTTGGGATGAGGATGGCTGACAGCCAGGGCAGGGCTGGGATTCAAAGCACAGTGGTGGCCCTGGCTTGTGCCCCATGGCCGTGCTTCCCCGTGGTCTGCAGTGCCCGATAAGGGCGGGGAAATGGGGATGGGCCTGCATGGTGTAGGCCTAAAAATGGCTGCCGGGCCTGTGGGGCCTGGCTGGTTCCCCACAGCTGTGACAGGCCTTGGCGGGGGGAGCTGTTGCTTTGGGGACAGGGAGGCCACCGTGACTTTGGCCAGCTGGATGTGAGCTGGCTGGTGAGGAAGGAAAAAGAAAGGAAGGAAGGAAAAGGAAAGGAAGGAAAAAACACTCCTAGCCCTGAACTGTTCAAACTGCTGCAGGCTGGCCTGGTGCGGGGGACTCCAATGCAAACCCCTCTCTGAGAGAGGCCCCAGGGAGGGCGAAGGCAGGGACCCGGCAGCACAGGGGAGGCCTCCACGGTGTGTGGGGACAGGGGGACCTGGATGGGGTGGTGTATGGGGCCAAGGGAACCTGGTGACATGGGAGAGCCCTCTGTGGTGTGTGGGGACAGGGCCGGCTTGTGTTTGGGCAGGGGTCCCCTCCCACATGACTGCCCGGGCTGGCAGGGTGGGAGGAGAAAGCAGGGGCCTGTTGGAGGAGCCCCTGTGCTCCTGCCTACCCTCACTTCATACCAGGCCTCATTTTACTTCCTTTCACTGCAGAAAAACTATTTCAGGCCATGGCTATTTCTATAGTTGGTTCCACGACCCGGAGCTTTGCATTGTGCTCCCCAGCTCCTCTCAGACTGCTCAGCTTTCCTGCCCCCTGGTGCTTTTTAAAATTTTTGACTTTATTTCTTTTATTTTTATTCTCTTGGTGAGTACAAGACCCAGAACTGCTTCTGTAAAGCCAGGAGTGCCCCATGCTGCCACTGTGCCTGTCCCCACAGCATCTGCTTTTCGTCCCCGAGGGTGCAGGGCTGGACCTGGCTGCAGCCTCCTTGGTGAGGCACAAGCACAACAAGCCCTGGAAGGCTTTTCCTCCCATTGCTCTCTGGCCATTTCCTCCCAGTCTATCCTCCCAGCAGCTCAGTGCTTGCTGGGACAGTCTCTGCCCCAGGACACGGCACAGGCAGAGCTGTGAGGGCTTTGGGCTCCAGCTACAGAAGTGGGGGCACTGGAGGGGAAACTGGGACCTCCTGATGTGCACATCTTCCCCCCTGCTTGTGTCAGGCTGGACCACAAGCCAGGGAGATGTGGGAAAGTATGTGCATACCCCAGGGCTCTGAGAGCCATTGTGTCTCCCTGAGCCTGACAGCACATGTAGATCCATCCTCTTCTATCTGGCCTGCAGGGCTTCTGCCTGGAATAGTTAGGGTTTTCTTGCATTAGCTCATTTTTCCCTTGTAATCACTCATTTTTCCCTTGCAGTCGCTCATTTTTTTCCCATGCAATAGCTAATTTTTCCCTTGCAGAATAGACGAGGGCTTGGTTAGGCTCCAGGGCTTGCTTGCATATCTTGCTGCTTGTCCGAGGCTCAGGGGGAAGAAGGGCCGGAGCTGCCGAGGGCCAGGATGAATTGCCAAAGCTTTGGGCTGGAAAGCTAGCATTAGCGCAATGGGAGAAAACATGAGAACTGAAGGCAGGTTTCATTTGGAGTTGTGCCTTTGAGGGGACCAGGGGAACAGGAAGGGACAAGAGGCTGTGCAAGGAGAGTGATAGCCCTGAGGAGGGGCAGGATCCCTGCTGACTGCAGAGTAGAAGCTCCTGAGAGACATGGCCACAGCATCCCAAGGTGCCTTTTCCCACCAGGGAGCCAGAGAGCCAACAAGCAAAGGGAATGCAGTGGCACCAGCAGTCCCCAGTGCTGCCATCCACGCATCCTGCCCTTGTCACGCCATGCATGGTGCAGGGCTCCTCTGTCCGCAGCTCTGCTGCTGGATGTCACCTTCCCAGTCCCCCAAGGTGGCAGGAGAACATGTTGCACTTGCCAGTCACTGTTGCCATCACTGATCGGGCCACTTTGCAGCTGTCACCGTAGATGCTGTCACAACATCGTGACATTGTTTGCTGGTCTTGTTAATGAGTGCTCTCCCCCATGGATTCACTTAACAATGTGGCACAGTGCCCGCTGACAGGAGCTGAGGACCTGCCACAGCTGGAACAGGGTTTATTGGGCAGCAAGAAGGGCCTATTGAGAAATGTCCAGGGTGGGGAATTTTCCAGGTGAAACAGAGGGCAAATCCCCATTTTCCACTCCATGGCTCCTTTCCTGGGGGATCCTTTGCTATTCCTGTCTGAGATCTCTGTAGCCTACAGCTCCGTGGGATGTGGGGCTGATTTCCATCCTATATTGAAGGGCATCGAAATTACTGAAATGTTTGGTTGCCCAGAGAACATCGTGGCATGGGGCTCCCCTGTGTCTGGCTCTTGGTGTGTGTTTGCATATGGCAGTGGTGGCCACAGGACTTTCCTAGGTGAGCTGGGACATGCCACCTCCAGGGACACGGGAGGGACACTGAGGTTTTGCTCACCAGTTTCTCTGGCTCCTTGGACCCTGCAAATTTAGTCAGCCAGGATGCAGTCGGCCACGCTCTGCAGTGCATACCTAAAGCACATGATGGCACTGCAGGAGCGCAAAACCGCCTCAGCCTCCTCTGCAACTCAACTGGATTTTTAACCCCTCCATGGAGGGGAAGCTGCTGCAGGTGCTGTGGCTTTCCAGGGACAAGGTGTGGATGAGGGTTTTGGGGGATGGCGATGCCCAGTGCTTTGCTGTCCCGAACTAGGGCAAAGCCTTGAGTCTGAGCTGATGGCTGCTGTGGCAGGATCACCCCATCCCCTTGGGACCGGAGGAGACACAAATACATATAGTGCTGCAACACGGGCCTGAACGTGTGTTCCTGAGCTGGCAACTTCCAAAATGCACGGTAGATGCTTTTTGCAGTGGTTCCTCACAGCTGTGGGGGTGTCCCTGGTCTTGGCATGCCTGAGACCATTTTCCCTCTCTGCGTACGTCCAAACAACCCTTCCTAAAGAGACTGGCCAGGCAACAAGGCAGGTCTAGGGCTAATTCGGGTCATAGCACCTCTGGACCAACGTGCACCAAATGCATCCGCCACCAAGAGAAGCTGCCCCTCACTCAGACCCTGCTGCTGCCACATTGTCTGGCTTCACCTCACCCAGGCAGAGATGGTCTTCAGATACGCACTGGTCAAAATTAAGCCCTGGTGCAGGTCTTGCGTAATAATATCCTGCTGGCTGGCAAATGGGTTTTGGAAAAGAGTGAGTAAATTTCTTAGTTTGCTGGTTCCTGAGCTCACTGATCTTCTGGCCAAAAACCAGGGAGAGCTGTAGAGACGAACAGAAAGGCTGCAACAGCATTTCTATATAGCGCATGCTTTTTCCTGAAATAATCCCTGCAGGAGAGAGACTCTGTAAATATATCTGGATGTGACAATCCTGGTATGTATCTGTTCTTATCTACAAAGAATTGAAGAGGTGTAAACCCAGCGAGTTCTGCCCAAATTATCGCCAGATCCTGTAGGTATCAAAACCAGTGTGATCCCCTTCACAGAGGCTGTCTGGAATTATCTGGTGGACACAAGGTAGACATAGCTCAGCTTTTCTGCCTCCTGTTGTCCCTGTAGGAAAAAGTTCTCTCTAGGACTTTTCCATAAGCAACAAGACATATATCCAGGACAGAAAGCACAGAATGAGGAGAGGAGGGAAAATTAACCT
This sequence comes from Tringa tobata, assembly GCA_033628505.1. NCBI lineage: Eukaryota > Metazoa > Chordata > Aves > Charadriiformes > Scolopacidae > Tringa > Tringa tobata. The sequence goes on from JAHREE010000449.1 coordinate 74,989, forward strand.
CTTCCAAGAGAGGAGAAGGACAGAGAGGGTCTGGTTCCTGCAGCTCTCGTTCATCTCTGTGGATGGAGCACTCTTTTCTTAATATCTCCCTGTTGTAAACGCAGTTGATTGATTTTCTTTCTCTTTCTTCTTTTGCACTTGTTTATTTTAATAAAGATAGATTTTTATTTTTTTTTTTGGAAAGCAAAATGTTCCAGTGTCTACACCCACCCTCCTGGCACTAAGCGCTGATGGTTATTTCAGTGGTTATAATTTGATTTCTGCCTCTCCTGCTGGGCTGATGTGAGAGAAACAATATTTAGAGAAGCTGATTTTTAATTTATTTTTTTTTTCTGAAGCAGGGGAGGCAGAGGCCGGGAATGGTGTGCGAAGAGGGAAAGAGAATCAGCAAGAATGCACTCTCATTTTCTAGGCCATCCTTTTTTCAAGTTTGCAGCCTCTGATGGACAAAAATCACAGTATAGCTCAACTAATCAATTGCTCTGAAGAATGGAGAGTGCCTCATCTCTTTAGGTATTTTTGTGTTATTCTTGGTCTGCTGCAGTGACTCATCGTTGCTGCTCTGTGCCAATGATTTCAGGTTTGTAGCTTGAACTGTGAGAATTTCCATTTTGCAAGTGGGGAAACTGAGGCACAGAGGCAGTAAATTGGCTCCTTCCCCTTCGGATCGCCTGGGCAGCCAAGAACACCATCCAGCACAGGCACCGAAGGCTGATTTCCAAACCCAGGGTCTAGTCAGCACACAAAACCCAGACCACATCTCCAGCAGTGCTCAGCTCCCAATTAAACTTAGACAAAATGAGGTTTTCACTAGTGCTTAGCAGCCAGCCCTTCTTCAGTGATAACACCGAGCAGCAGAGTTTCAAAGAATTCAGCTACTCCTCAGCTCTTGCTGCTTCTTAGGGAAAAGCTCCTGCATTTTGCTAAGAGGAATGGCTTTTTGTTTGCCAAAAATCTAACCCTTCATCTCTAGGCACAGAATTAAAAACTTGTTCATCACTTTTTTTCTAGTTTTTAAAGGAGCAGCATCCTTCTTTTCCTTTTTTTTTTCTTTGATTTTTCTGGCTTCTAGGAATAGGCCTAGTGATTGCCTCTGTGCATATCTGAAGATAATAGCTTTGCTAAATAATTTTTCCTCTTTTAAAATATATATCAAGATTGCCTGCTGCATAGTTTACATTTCCTGCTGTGGAGACAAATACTTTAATTAAAATGGGAGGGGGGGGGAATCATACAGAAAAAGAAAAAGCCTCTGTGAAAAGAATCCTAAAATACTTGAGAGAAGTAGAAATGGGCAAATGAAGCCCTTTGGTGGCCAGGATGCATTTTGCATGACTGAGTGCATATATGCACACAGGCTTTTGAGACTGTTTTGCTCAACGCAAGGGGGGAGACGCTAGTGAAAGCTCTGGGTGGGATGAAACTGAATGAAAAAATCCAGTTATATTTCTGTCAAGCAACAAGAGATCTTTTTTTTTCCCCCTCAAACTGCTTGTCCTCCACCTCCTGCTCCTGTCTGTGTGCAGGACAGATGGAATGGCTTGGTTGCAGATATTCGTGTCTTCAGAGTAAGAAGGAAACAGGACCTTCTACCTTGCTTGGCCCTGCCCCTCTCCTTCATTTAAGAGCAAAATGTTAAATTAATCCCCTGTGGTTGCTGTATTTGATTATGGGACTCCTTGTACCTGCTTTCCCTCCCTTGGCTTTAGCTCGCCCCCAGGGAAAGCATAGCAGCAGGAAACAGCAAGAAACTCCTACATGTGCCAGGGCAACATTAACTCCAGGGACAGATGAGAGGGATAGGAAGTTGCAAGTACAAAATTGCTGCTCAGACCTGAAGGTTTTCTCCCTAAATCTAGTTAAAGGTGGAAAGCATTGCATGTAGCTTTGCCTGCAAAGTTTGGTAGAGCAGGAGAAAGGGAGATCCTATTTATAAGCAAAAGCACAGTGTGAGTCTGAAGGCTTTCCTGCCTTGGTAAGTGGTAACAGAACTCTTTCTTTGTATATTTAAGCAAGGGAAGCAGCTTCTGAAGGGCACCCACTCAACCCACTCCCATGGCCACAGTAAGTCTGAAACCAAAAGAGGTGAACTAGCTCTTCCTACACCCCGACTTAAGATCTTTCTGGAAAACACTCCCAGTACATTTCCCCTAGAGCAGCTCCACCCACCCAGAAAAACACCCTACCTTCCCAAAACACCCCAGCCTCCCAGGGCTTCCCATTTAAGGCCCTCACTACAGGTGCTGCTCACAGCTGGAGGGTCACTGGATCTCCTTGGTATGGCTTGAGGGACCAGCAGCTGCCAGCCCTGGGTTTCAGAGGGCAGGGGTGCTCCAGATGGGTGGCAATGAGCAGAAGGATCAGCTTAGATGAACTAATCAGCCTTGCTAAGGTCTTTTTCTAGGCCAGGGTATAGGGGGAAGAAGGTGGATTGAGAGTATCACAGAGCACTTCCCCTGCTGAGCTGGGATTTGTGTCTAGCTCATTGAGGATAATTAGATGATCGCCATCAGATGGGTAAGCTGAGCTCTCACTTTCTGCACCATCCCTGTAAGAGAGGAGAATATTATTCCTGCTTTTCACCAGCCTGAGCCAGCAATCGTCTCTCTGAGCTGTGATGCTGTCCCTATATAATTAAGGCTGTCAGTCAAACTCAGACACCTAAACACTACAAACTCCATGGCTTACGAGGATTGATCACAGGACTTTATTGCTTGACAGTCAAAGCAGCACTTTGTGTGTGCTCTTTTCCCTTGTTTGAGGAACAAATAGTGGGGCTGTGAGAAGGAGACATCCCCAGGACAGCAGTTAGGTGCCTCCAGTGCTTACTGGATATGTTAGCTGTGACCATGGGTCCTCTGCAGGTAGTGGGATGAGCTGCACCCATCCTGGTCGCTGTTTCTGATTCAGAACCTGCTTCTGGGGTTCAGGGCACGGACAGGACCTGCCTATAGTGACAGAGAGTTTGAGTGCTTGTCTACTGCTTCCAGCACCCAGCAAGGCAGTGAGAGAAGGGCTTGACCCAACACAGCCACTCTTCTCTGTGCACGAGGGTCTTGTGGGTCAGCAGACAGAGTGTGGGGGCACCAACACGGTAGGGATGGAGGCATGGCATGGGGAAGTCTAGGTTTGCAGGATGGTCATCCAGCCTGTCTCTGCAGAAGTGCCAGGTGAAAGCTTGTAAGCCCTGGTTTTGACTTGTATCATCTCCGCTGTTTTGCAGGTTGTGCATGGAGACAGCATGAACGCCAGATCGATAGTGGGGAGATTCTTCTTTGCCTTCTTCCAGTGGAAAAAGCTGGTGATGTGTCTCTGTGTGGGTAAGAAAACCTCAGTGCATGCTGAGCCCTGCTGTCTCCCAGCCAGCACTTGCTGCTGTGTCCCCCTGACCTAGGGCCTTGCTGGAGTGAGGCTCTACAGCAGGAGAGGACCTTCCTGGCCACTGATGTCTTCATGGGAGAGACCCCAAAAATGGGATATGACAAAGAGGGGAGGGAGGAGATATGTTTATATAAACCAGACATGTGCAGTCCTAGGTGTCTCCAGAGACTGAGGTTGAGGGGGCCTAAATATGCTCTCAACACATGGGCATCACCAACAGGAGCACAGTCCCCGGCCACGGTGCCCCCCCTTTGTGTATTGCTGCAGCAGTTGTGTTCCCATCCCGCAAATGCAGCTCTCCTGTGCACTGGTCTTCACCAGCATTTGTCGCTAGCAAAGCTTCTCCAAAGAGGCTTTAGTAGTGCTTGTTTTAGGTGTATTTTTTTAAAATCAAGTCATCTTGGACGTCTTTGGGGATGTGGAGAGTAGAAAAACATCCAAAAGGTGACTTTTTTTTTCCCAAAGTGTAAAAATCTTTTTGGGTTTTTGCCCAGTTACAAAATGAATTCTCCCCTACACCCGCCCAATATGCTGCCTCTGCAGCAAGGGCAAAGGAGGAATAACTTCTTTCCAAAGGGTTAATATTTGCAAACACCCATGCAAAGCCTGCGTCCAGTGTGATATGTGTGCACAGAGCTGAGGGAGGCTGCAGCAGGGTTAATGTGCTTCTGTGACACACAAATTAGATTCCTCTGTGTGTGGGGGAGGTCTAGCAGTCACCTCTGATAAATGCTGCTACAATCTCTGCAGGATTAGTGTCCAGAGGTGGGTGTTTACCTGTGTTGTGTGTATGTGTGTAGCAGCCCAGAAGTAATCAGCTGATGAAAGCCCCTGTGAAGTGTGCGTAGGAGATCCAGGAGAGATCCGTAGTGCTTGTACAAGCACGTGTAACTGCTTGTGATCTCCCTCCCAGAGTAAAAGAATCCTGATTCTCACTTCAATGCCATCATTTAAAGGCTGGCTGGTTGTCACCGAAAAAGTCATAGCTGCTCAATGACCAAGATGTGACCAGTGTCATTTTATTTAGGTGGCTTTAAATGATGGAGGATTTTTTCCTTTCTGCATCCGCAGTCCCAAACTCACCTGTGTGGAGCAGGGCACTAGGGGTGAGCAGAGCTCGTGCTCTAACCAGCACAGCACCTTGATCAAGCCACTCAGACAAGCTATTGTCCATGTTACAGAACTGCTTTTGGCTTATCTTTTCTCTGGCATGAATCTTTTGGTTTCAGTCTAGGAAGTAGGTCAGGACTAGAGGATTTCTCCTGCATGGACATTTCTTCTTATTGCTGCGAGCTTTTGCTGTCCTCAGCAAAGGCTTCTGTCCTCTGGGCTTGTACCCAAGCACCATGGTGTAGGTTGGAGCTGCATGCTACTGCCTGTCAGTGGGATAACAGATCACTTCATGCAACAGGGGATGTTTGAAGGCTCTCATAGTCCCCTGTCCTCTGTGACATCTTGAGGAGCAGCCCGCTGACACCTATGGAGAGAAAGGAGCAAGGGAGCCCATCCTATTAATGTGGGACTCCAGAACTCACCCCAGCAGTGGGCACAGCCAGGAGGGCTGTGAGTGCAGGGAAGGGGAGCCAGGCTTTGGGTCCAGGCCAGCCCTACAGGGAGCATGGTGAGCAGCCGAGGGCTTGTCCAGCTCAGGGACTGCAATAGCCAACCCCTTCCCCACACTGCACTGTCACCATGTGTCATTTTACAGATTGATGTGAGCAATTGTGAGATTTGAGCTTGCAAGTGACTGTCCGTAGCTGCTGGGAAAAAGGATGCTGCATTTACTAGGGTTTATCACCAGAAGGCCCCGTTTAATTTTGTCTAGCGAGGGGCTAACCCAAATACAGCCACTTGGAGGCTCCAAACTCTGAAACAGGGTCTGCTCGGTTGCAGGTCTGATGGCTGCAGATGGGGGGATGCTGTCAGGGGGGAGAGGTCCTGTGGGTTGCACAGTGGGGTGGCCCCAGCTGTAGTGTGGGGCTGTGGGGCTGCTCCACCTGTGTCAGCCTCTCCATTGCCTTCTGCAGGTCTGTGCGTGCAAAGCCTGTACTTCTCTGTGATGAACTCACATGAAAGTCACGTTGAGTAAGTTACCTTTTCCTCTTCCCTTTTCTGACCACATGTGCTACTGTGGTCTGGCTTAGAAGTGGGGGACAATTCATTACTGTGGAAAAAAAGGGCAGCCCCCCTCCCAGGATAAAACCTGGGTGAGGAATAGCTCACTCAATAAAGTGAATCCCTGGGGACTTGGAGGACTGTGTTCTGCCTGGCAGGGACTTGAGCGCAGGGCAGACAGAAAAGTAGCAGGATGAAGCAGCGTCGGTGAGCCTGGAGATACCTCAGCTAGACTGCAGTGGAGATTCCCTGCTGCTGCTGGTCACTTGCCTTGTGGACATCCCACAGTGCTGTTCATTGCCTGGCTCTATCTGGAGGAACTAATGAGCCTTACCCGAGGAGAATGATTTTCTAAAACTCAAGCTGCTCAAGGTCCCGAATAGCATGACCTAACTTCAGCATTAGCTCTCCAGTGACATGTTTCCACCTAAATTCCTTTGTGTAAAGGAGCCCTTTATGTGCTCTTGGAGTGGGGCATGCTGTTCATGGGACAGAAGTGGTCAGGAGCTGGGAGACAGGACGACATAGTCAAGAGCTCAAAACCCTGCATTTGTAGACTTCTTTAAGAGACCTTCAGAACTATCACTGATTCTCAGGCCACATTCTTGAGGGCCACTGTGTCTAGTAGAAAATTAACCTTGTTTCTTTCACAGGAAGCATCTTGGTGCTTGCCGTAGACGCTTTGTGTGGAGGAAGCCTTTTCTTGGAAGGTTTGTTAGCTGTGTCTCATTTGTTTGGGGAATATTGTTGAGAGATGAATCAGTGGCTGCTGATGGGTGGAGACTGGCAGCCTAGGGTTTTCATGCAGATACACAGGAAAGGAAATAGAGATAATTTCAGCTGACTATTGCCCAATGGCATCTTGACATCACTACAAGTGAGTCAACAGGCCAGCAGAACGATGCAATACACATGTGTGTGTAAAATGTCCTCTGAAGGACAATCAGAGGAAAAGATGCTCTGTTGAACTGATTAGTGTGCAGCGAGGCTTTGTCATGGGTGTCATGAGCTTTCGCATGAAGTGAAAGATAAATCAAATTGGAAACATAACTGGAATTCTGCCCCTCTCTCCTTTTGTGGATAAACAATGAAAGGATGAATAAGCATTCCCCAAACGTGTACAGAAAGAGGAATGACTGAAAAGGGAGAGGAACTGGGGGGCCAGAACTGGAGAGAAATGAGATTTTGCTGTCACTGCTGCTCAGAAGGTGGATTAGGAACAGCAGTAAGGACTATATTTGAAAGATGTGGGTCATTTCTGGGAAGTACTTCAGGATAGCTCAGTCGCTTTCCAAAGCTCTTCATTATGCAGCCGGCTTCAGCTGCCCTAGTCCTTGTCTGATAGTGCTGTGGCTGCTCCACTCACCCCTAAATTGCTGCGTCTCTGAATCTCTCTTGGTAGGTTTGAATCTCACTGGAAGCCTTTCCTGACCAGCAAATCCTTATGCTCACTCATGGACAGACCTTTTAAAGGAGAGCTTGAAGAAGTTCTGTGGTTCCATAAACTGCCTTTCGGGCTGCAGAGCTCAGGTAATTGCAATGTTCTGCCCTGAGCATTGGCACGTCTTGGATGGACACTGTGCAACTGGAGAGCCTCCCCTTTATGGGACGGCCTTGAGTGCTGCAGAGGAGATGGAAATACAGCTGGGCACCAGGGTGCACCAGGGGAAATCTGGACTGACTGGATGGCATGGTTTTGAGAAGATGTCCTAGTCCATGGAGGTCATGGAGGAGGGGGGCAGTGCTGTAACTCCAGGCTCTAGCTGTGCCAGGAGGGATGGGAAGGGGAAGGCTGACAGCAATGCTCCTGTGGATGGAGCAGGAACCATTAAGGAAGTTTCCAAATGCCAACAGAGAGAAGGTGCTGAACGAGTCAGTGCCTTTTGCCTTTTTCAGTGTGAGGTATGACAGACCAGCTTCGGTTGCTGGTAGTGCTGGTCATAAAGTGCATGCCCTTTATGTGGAAAAATGCCCCAGTTTGGACAAGGTTGGGCAGATGGATGTGACAAGAGTGGTGCTTGAGCAGGCCCTCCCACGTAAAGTGTTATGACACTTTAGAGAGAGAAGAAAAGGGAAAGTTGGCCCACTGGAAGTGGTGGGGCCACGTATCTTCCCTGAAGATGACTCTTCAACTTCTTGTCTTTCAGTTCTCTCTGCTTTTGCCACGTTGCAGCTTCTTCCACAGCAGGAGTTGCCAGGATCCTTTGGCCGGTATGAACACTGGAGATGGGTGTTGGGGGAGCAAACATGTGAGAGAAGTGACAGTTGGGTTGAGAGCCTCGGATCCTGCAGCTACTCGAGGTTTTCTGTCTTAGTGCTCAACTTCACAGCCCTCTCTGCCTCTCACTCCTGTCACTGTTCATCTCCTCTCTCAGTAGGTTTCTCTCTCCCTTTTAAATATGTCCTTTCAAGCAGCTCTGGTACTGATGAACTTAAGCTGCTAGATGGCAGCTCTCTGCCTTTAACTTCTGTCATACCCTGATCTCTGTTCTCAGTATCGCCCTGTCCCATCTATTTTCTCGTGCTATAACTCCATCCCAAGTGTGATGGTCCAGGGCTTGGAAATTTGGGTGCCTCCCTTGGTTCTGCCTGCCCACGTTCAGGGAGAGCAGAAAGCGAAATAGACTGTGGCAGCTGTTGGCAGATGCTCTCAGTGGGGCCCTTCTTCTTTCATTTAATTCATTAGAGGGATTTTTCTGTGGTCTTCCATTCTTCCTCTCTACAATACACTTCCAGTTACTGGTCTGCTGGGTGTCCACACATTACTTTCTCTCCATTTCTTTAGTATCTTGTGTCCTCTGTCTAACTAGAGATCCCTCACAATTTTACTGGTATGTTGATGGCACTGTGTTTCCTCCTGGTCACTTAGAGAAGACCCATCTGTCTAGGATACACCTGGACTCCTACTAGTCAGGGCTTTGCTCCTCTGATGCCACCCCAGGAGTTACCTGGGAACATCAAAAAGGCTCTCAGGGGATGATGATCTAACCTGGTGGAGACACTTGTCAGAGAAGGACTTAATATCTTGTAATCTATTCTTTTTGCCAGTTTATGGTGCCAAAGGTGCATTGTGGTCGGCAATGGCTACTCCATCCACGGCCAACGCTTTGGGAAAATGATTGACTCTCACCACGTTATCATAAGGTATTGAATCCTTATTAAAGCCTTAACAATTAAGCAGAGACTGAGGAGTATAATGTGCAAGTGACTTTCTTGCCTGGCAAATATAACGTCTAAGATCCATCAGCTCAGGTAATCAAATAACTTTCTTGCAGTTCACAGCCAAGCACAGACACCACAGGAGCCAGAATTTCTACCCCTTGTTGACAAATGTTGTACCTGGGAGCTGGACAGCCATCTCCAGCTTTGTGGAGTGGCAAGCAATTCCTGTGTTACAGGACTACATGTATCTTAACTCTGATTTGAGGAAGTGATTTAATTTCTCTGTGCCTCGCTTCTCTATCTGAAAAACACCAGTTGTCTGCCACCTCTGTTGTGCCTTTTATTACAAGGGAGGAACTACTGCAGTGTCTGTGTGAGGTGTCCCACACCATGGAACCAGACTGATGGGTTGGGCCATAATGTGTGTTGGTGGCTTCAAATGAGTTCATGTGGCTGATCGTGTACCTGAGAGCACACAGCTGCCTCCGTGACTGGGAATGAGCGATACTGAAACTGGACAAATTCTGGCTTTGATTCTCAGATTAAATGATGCTCCGGTAAAAGAGCACAAGAAAGATGTGGGTGAGAGAACCAGCATCCGTCTCTTCTTTCCTGAATCAGCTCTGCCCAACCCTCTGGAAAACAATGACAATGATACACTGATGGTGTTTGTCCCGTTCAAGCCCCTGGATTTCCTCTGGCTAAGGGAAGTGTTGCTGAAAACAAGGAATAAGGTGAGATGTCTTTCATGAGGGAAGGTTGAAACCAGGTTATTTGTAGTGACACATTCAATAGCTCTAATAATCGTGTATCTTTCAGATATTTAATGAGCTGCATAATGCACCTGAGACCTTATTTTTCACTAATTAGAAAGACTCCGGTCTCAGCCACATTGGAGGCAGGTGTATGGGAATGAATGGAAAAGATCAGAGATCCTTTATTCCTCTGAACTCTCCTGAGTCCATCTGAGCACCCAGCCGGAGCAGCAGACCGTCGCTAACTCAGGGGTCTTTATCGTGGCACTGTCTGCTGCGCGTGGCCGTGCCTGAAGTATCTCTCTGCCTTTCTCCTGCAGACAAAGGTGGGGTTTTGGCGCCAGCCCCCCCGGGAGTGGAACGGGAACGTCTCCCAGCTACGGATTCTCAACCCATATGTCACCTATGAGGCGACGTACAAGCTGCTGCAGCTGAACGCGTCAAGTAGGGTATGATACCACTCTGGGGAGGGGACAGATGAGCATCAGTGCTCTGTGTCTTCCCTTACAACTTACTGCTTCAGTGCCATGCAAGGGGAAGGAAAACCTTTTCATTAGATTAGCCGGTCCCTTCCCCTAGTTAATGCAGTCTTTTCCTATATCATGGTGCTTCAGGTTTGGAGCCCTGCTCCTACCCAGGAAAGGAAGACTTTTCCCCACCTGTCACAGCACTGCAGTGTTATTCTTATTCCAGTCTGCCCATTACCCCTTGCCATTTACCTTCTAATCCCTGTTTAGACTTGTATTTCCATCCACAGTTCTAGACCTCAGAAAACCTGGTTCTCTAGTGACAAACAGCTCTGCCTTATAAACCCTTTCATACATGTTCCTGTGCTCTCCCTGTCTGAAGACCATTACTGATAATTAACTAGTATAAAATGGGAGGAATTTTGGTTGGCATTCCTTAAAACACTGTTCTTACAGATCTCTGGCCTGAGGCTGGCTGTTATGCCCAGTGCTTCTGGAGTGCAGTTTTCCCCTTCGCTGCACGATGGAGGATTATTTCATTAATGAATCTAATGATACTTTGTCTTTGGTCCTGATGATCTTTATGATGGTGCTGTGCAATCTTTAATTAAATTTAAGCCTGCCAGGCACTACTAGGATATGTTTATAATCTGCAACAAGCGCAGAAGGCAGCCTGGTGTGGTAAAATAACCTTCTCCAAGGTCACGCACTCACTCTTGGCTGGGGTTGGGATTAGATGCCATATCTCCAGGCTGCTGAAGCAATGCTGGAAAAGAAGTACATTTCCCTGCTATAAAGTTTGGAAAGTACAAATCCAGGTGAGGATGTGCTTGGATTAGCGAAGTGCTTGGTTAGGCTTGGGGGGGACCAGAGATCATGTTGAGCTGCTTGCAAGTGTGGTGGCTGTGCTGCTCAGTCACGAGGCTTTTAAGGCAATGTTTGATTTTTGTACTTGGTCGTGTTAGCTTTGTGTGAGCAGAAGGCAGTTTTGTAGCACGCAGGCCAGGGACAGGAATTTAATACATGGATTAAAAATGAGGTATCACACAAGGGCAGCCAGCAGGGAATACACGCAAAGAGGCACATGGAAAAGACAGAGATGCAGAGACCTTGTACAGGCTCCGTCATGGATGTGGATTTGTTAAAAAGTGTGCTGATTTCTTCCATTCAAAGCTTTTTTGATTTCCGGGGAGCTCTATGTTTTATCAACCCAGAGATTGTATGCTCATGAGCCCTCATCTTCTGCAGCACCTTTTTGTAAGATGCTCCTTGTATGAGTTTTGGGAGTGCTGTCCGTGCACCTGCCCTGTTTTATTAACATATTTTTTTGCTATATTGAGTGTGGAAGAAGCTACCGATCCCAGCTGCAAAGGTGTTGCTGGTGTCAGTATTGTAAAAGTATGAGTCTGAAATCCTAAACAGATGTTCTCTCTTTTCCCTTCCCAGAGATATGCCACCACGGGAATCATCGCTTTGAACTTAGCCCTCCATATGTGCCAAGAGGTCAATATTGCAGGCTTTGGTTACCCTGGAAACCATGACAATACTACGCCAATCCATTATTACAATACGGGTCGCTCACGGAAAAAAGAGGTAGGAAATGCCTCCCCTTCAAACTAAGGTGTTCTCCAGGTGGGAACTTACCAGACAAAGCTGAGAGTCAAGCCGCTGAGAGGGCTGTTAACTATTGCTGGTGTCACCCATGGAAATTCCTGCTGGGATATACCCGGGAAACATGATGGGACATGTTTTGTTCTCAAAGAGTAGCCTGGGCACGGATGCTGGCACCTTCAGGGTGCTTTTCATCTGCCCTAGTTTGGTGAGGAGAGTCCTGTGCAGTGAAGTCCTGCAAGGGGCTGGAGTGGGATCAAGTGCATTTTGGGCAGGATGAGGGGCACTGTAAGGAATAGTCTATAACTTTGCCTCTCTTGTCCCTGCAGCTCTTTCAGCACAATATCACTGCCGAGAGGAACTGGCTGCTGAAAATGATTGAATTGGGGGTTATTGCTGACATAGCCAGCCCTTCCTTCCAGGCCCAGAACAGCTGAGAGAAGACTCTGCTGCTTGCTCTCCCCTCCAGACACCACTGATGATCCCAAATGGACTTTGCCCTTCTTCCAGATTGTTTTGAGCAAGTCGCAGTATGTCCCATCACATGTGAGGTGGGAGATGGATCCCTGAGATTCAGAGCACTTGCCCTTTCCTCTTTTGGCCTCTGGTTTCTGCTGTTGACTGCTGTGGTGGAGGGTGGAGTGTTGCACAACCCTTCTGCCTAGGGTAATCCTCTCCTGTTTTGTAAACAACCATCCTGTGCTCAGCAGTTATTTGTGAAAAGCACCAAACTGAAATGCTAAGCTGGTTCTCAGCCTCTGAGGAAGGGAGTGGGTGAGGGAGTGATACCTGCCATGGGATTTCAGACTCCTTCCTAAGCAGATTGAGCGAGAGAGACTCATACTCACCACTTTGGAAAAGTGCCAGGTTTGGGACAACAATTTTCTGTGTCTTGCTAATTGTTGGGAAACATGAATGTCTGCAGGAAACAAGAAAAGTTGTTTCTTTTATTGTTCTGTTTGAGAATAAATGCACTTCTGATTTCAAGGAGTTGGCACTGTCTTGTGGGAGGGGAATTTCTGGTCAGGACAGGTGAGAATTACCTGAGCATCTCCTCTGAGATCTTCTCATGGATGTATGACCCCATATAATCCCCTCTACTTTTATTTTTTTTCTTGGCATGTCATCCAGAGGTTTCCATGTCTTTTCCAGCTTGTTCTAAGCATGGAGCCACCCTGCCAAGCCTGCATTGTGTGCTGAATATCTTCCACGTTTGAGAAGCCCCCTTAAACCCCTACTATTCTGTGGCTGGCTCATGCCTGCATTCCACCTCTGGGACCACGCCTTCTCATCCTCTACCACTTCCTTTCAGGATGCAGCTATGTCATATTTCCCCTTCTGTACTTCCCTCATTGCTGCTTCCTACCTGGCCTGTTACCATCATGGCCTCACTTCAGATGCCCCCTCACCAAAATTCTGCCTCTACCAGAAGAAAGAGCCTACAAGCTGGTGGCTGTGGTTGTAGAACCACTTTGCTGTGGCCTCTTCAGCCAGGTGCTCATTGGGAAGAATGCTCCTCCTGAATAGCTGTTTGAGGGCCAACTCTAAGAGAGGAATTGGCTTAACTTACATCAGGTTCCACATGTCTTAAAGCAGCAGCATTTGGGGTGTGGGAGCATTAGTATGGTACCCATATAACTGCTGACTATTTCTAGGGCAGATGAAACTTCTGCTTTCTCTCCCATTTCCTTCCTCCTTCCCCTTCGCTGTGGTCAGGCTTTCAGGGCATTTCCTGTGCTATTTGTGTCACTCCTTTTTCTGGGTAGCTTCTCTTCTAGTACCTCCTGAAAGCTTTCCATAACACCCTGTCTCTCATGATCTGCAAAACATTAATGCCCTTCAGTGTTGTTCCCACTGTTGTTCCTTCTGACCAGCCTGGTTCCTCCTTCCTTAGAGCTGAAATGGTTTTGTCCTGGTTGGTGCATACAATTCATGGCCAAAGAAATGGTGACAAAGCCCCCCCAAAGCTGCCTTCCCAGGGTGGAAGAACTGGAGACCCTGGTTCAGCTCGGTTTGAGAAAGGTCACTTGAAAGCTGAGGGAGGATGACCTAATCTTGGACATGCAGACAGAACTGAACTGAGTTTGGGAGAAAAAGACTGTTTTAATAAATTCCTCTATCAGCTAAACACTGGATTTGGGTTTTGCTCTGTCTGCAAATAAGTCTTTACACTCTAAATAACACTTAATAACCACACGGGTTCTGCAGATTCCAAAAATACGGTGTTCCAAATGCATGCAAATACACATTTGGATCTGGCTTGAGCACTCTTTTGGAATTTATTGCTTTGTAAGTAACGGAAGTGAGCTCTCAGCTATGTGGACAATTAACATTCTATGTTCTTCTCCTGGTAGAGTAAAACGGCATAAAAATCTTAATGTCTAAAAGCTGATGTATAAAGCACACTATGAACTAACCCCAGGAGATGGTTTACATTTTTTCTCTGGGTAACACACGCACAAGAACTTTGCCACAGCTTCCAGGAGCTGTGTCTGCACTTTCTGCCGCAGTCATTGCAACATTTTCCTGTCATGTAGTGTCAAGCTGTGGTAGTAAAACCATACACATGAGGTTCAAGAGTCTTAGTTGGTCACCACCTGTGGCAGGGCTTTCGTGCAGCAAGCAGCTCTGCTACACAGCTTTTTGCTCTTAGAGCTGGCTGGTTTTTCCTCAAAACAAGGGTCTGTAAACTCTCCAGGTAACCACGGCTCATTAGAGCTGCCTCTTGTTTCAAACTTTCCCAGAGCGTCGGAGCAATGGGGTGAGAGATTTGGTGGTGTTCAGCTTGGAGAAAAAAAGGCTCTGGAGAGACCTTAGGGCCCCTTCCAGCCCCTAAAGGGACTCCAGGAGAGATGGGGAGGGTCTTAACCAGGGAGGGTAGTGATGGGATGAGAGGGGAACGGTTTTAAACTGAAAGAGGGGAGATTTAGGTTAGATATTAGGGACAAATTGTTTCCTGTGAGAGTGGTGAGAGCCTGGCCCAGGTTGCTCAGAGAAGCTGTGGCTGCCCCATCCCTGGAGGGGTTCAAGGCCAGGCTGGATGGGGCTTTGAGCAACCTGGTCTGGTGGGAGGTGTCCCTGCCCAGGGCAGGAGGGTTGGAACAGGATGATCTTTAAGGTCCCTTCCAACCCAAACCATTCTATGACTCTATGGTAAAGGCTTGGTCTTTAACCATGCTTTGGTGGTGGCACTGAATCCTCAAATCAACCTTTCTTGTGTCCAGTTTGAGAAGTCTAAGATCGACAGTTCTCTGTGTCCTACACACCTTTCATGTTCTATAGTCTGAATAAATCCTTGTCCTACAGCAGCATCGTTATTATCAGAAGAACTAGGGGAAAGGAGGTGGAATAAGTAGGATAAGGCAAAGCCACAGTAATACAAAACATATGTAAATTAGGCTACGAGATACCATAATAAGGATGTAATGGAGGGGGAAAGAAAAAGAAAATGAGTCCTATTGTTGTTTCAGTAGCAAAAGCCAGCATTGCTCTGAGGTGGTAAATCCGCCCGTTTCAGGGCTGTGGAAAGGCAATTATTGCTCCTTCTCAGCACAGCACGTTTCACACTGCGAGCCTCAATGGTGACAGTGAGTCCCCAGCTCTGTGGCCAGCCCAGGGGCAACCATGGCAGGAGGGCAGGGAGCTGCTGGGCTGTTTGGTGCCAGCCTGTCCCTCTCCTGGGGTGGAGGGAGCTCCACCGTCACTCACTGCCCATCCACGAGTGGTTGGCAAGCGAGCCTGGATGCCTCCACCATCTGTGCGAAATCCTTCCAACCATTTAGGTTAAACATTGACTTCAGTAAAATGTAGGGCTGCTGACTGACCTGACATAGTCCATATGGAGTAGCTGCCACAGATAGTGACTGTCTTGACACTGATTAATCACTTCTTCTAGTTGTGTTCTTGTCCCTGGTTACATGACACAGTTCTTCCCTAATAGCTTTGGAATAGTTCTGGGGTATTCATATGACCTTGGCTTTGGGGAATAGCCCATCTGATGACACACATTACCTACTTCAGTGTAGGCTTGGCTGCTTCTCGTCAAACTAACTTGGGCACTAGCTCTTGGGTTGGTTTTTCTTTCTCCTGTGTACACCCATGTCCTTTTCTGCAATGGGAAAGAGCTTAGCTCTGCTGGGTTCTATTTGGTTGAGGTGGCACCATTTGCAGTGTGCTGGGGCCTGGCCTGTGCTGTATAAGCATGTAGAGATTGTGATTTCACCTCCCTGTCCTTACCTGTCACCTACAGTCACAGCCATGACAAGCAATCTGCATTACTGATGCTCCTCGCTTTGAAACGAGCAGGTAAATGATCTGTAACTGGAGTCAATCATTGCTCAGACAGACAGCAGCAGAGCTGTCTGACACCCCAAACTACACACAGAGTTTCTCTCTCAATCTGAACATTCTTCTTTTCTTCAAAGATACAAGATTCAGAAGCAAAGGCTGATCTTCCATCGAGTGTGAGACTACGACACCCACTCCGTATGGAGAAGCATCACAAGTGAGGGTTTTAGGCATCAAGGCACTCTGGGAAGGACCAGTTCTGATGGGACCAGTTTCTCAGCTCCTTCCCCAGCCTCAGTGCAGGGTGCGTGTGGTTCAGCACTGTCTCTAACTGGTGTCTGCTGGGTCAGCCAGGGGCTGCTGCGTGAGGCAGTGACTCACCAGCTCCAGGAAGCAATGCATTTGTAGAATTTGCAGCAAAAGGATCTTAAAGCCATTTTTAGATATTTTTTTTCCCCATTTTTCCTGGTGATTTATATAAATTGTTTTTCCCAGCCATTCTGTTAAAGTTTTGAAACATTTCCTTTTGCTTTTCCTGTCCATACAGACAGCCTTTCAGACTCGGACAGATGACTGACCTCCTGAGTATAAGGACTGGTGATGTGTCAGCTGAATCTGAAGGACTGGTAACCATCTACGCACCTTGAGCCTAGATCTGAGCTTCAATGTGATGTGATTTAAGTTTAATTCACCACAGGTGACTGCTAAGCCAAATTGTATTAGCTGATACTGTGCTACTTAGGAAGGCCCACATGGCCAGTGCTGCGTCTGAGAGCAATACTGAGTCAGCAGGACCACATGCCTGAGCTTCTCAAGTACGTTTGGAAGTTCTTGTGGTGCTCCTCATCTCTAGCTCCACAAATACTGTGTTTTGTAAATGCCAGCATCTCAGGAATCCTCTCTCCCATCTGATCCATGACTTGCAAATAGTTGTTACAGGTGGTCCTTTCACTTAAAATAAGACCTGGTTTGTTTAGTCTTGAAATAGTTCTTGCCATGTTCCTCAGCCACCATTTGCAGATGGACTTGGGGAACTGCTTAGGATGACTACTGAGGCAAATACATCCTATCTTCTGGGTAATAACTGTTGATCTACATGTGATACTGGATTAGCCGTGACCTTGAAATCACCATAGATACAGACAGCCCTACCTGTTTTCATGGTTATCACCAGTTGTCTTGTCCAGGAGTGGAGCTAACTTTTCTTTTTGTCTGGATTTCATGAATTATTTTCTTTTAATATAAGTAAGTACAAGATATTTTGTCAGTCCAGCTGCATTGTGTCCGTCTTACGCTATGTAAAACCATGCTTGAGATCACAGAGGTTGAATATGTCTGTCTGCTGCTGTGTTACTTGTATTATAATAATGTTCAGGAGAACAAAGATTACTTGGGCGTGTGTTTTTAGAAACACAGATTTTCTGTAACATCTCTTTTCTGAGAGATCTTTGATGATCCCACCAGTAAATTGCCAGCACAGTGAATCATGTTTCATTTTAGATGTTATTCTTGTCACTTTAAAGGATTCCAAATGATGCTTTTGTTTCTTGTGAACCGAAAGAGGCAATTACATACGTATTATGGATTTCTGCACTCATTGCACATTGTTGTATGCAAGCTGAAGATTACAAAGTTAACCAGCATTGACTTTCTAAACTAGTGGCTGGGTTTGATTTGCTACCTTGTGTGTTTTCTGCTGGTGCTCCGTCCCTTGCAGTTTCTGTATGATTTGTCCTTGAAGAAATGACAATGTGTATTGTGAAGCTGTCCCTTGTGTTGGAAGAGGCACATTCTTTGAGCGTCCTTCAAGCCCTACTTCCCACTTGACCCCTGAGCATGGCTGTTGGACGGATCTTGTGATGCTCCCAAACTCTCCAGCATCTTCAGCGAGACTCCATTGAAATGGTAATTTCTAGAGCATACTTCAGGCTCATCTCAGCTTTAGATAAAAATTAAATGTGGATTGCTTCATTCTGCATATTGAATACTAAAAGATGCACTCATTTGTCCTCTCTGCAGACACATGATGCTCTGCCAATTTCCTTAATCCAGGCACAGAAGCAGCCAGCAATTGTTTCCATTCACTTTTGATTCTGTCTGTAAAAGGAAATACCTGCAATCACGAGAGGCTTTTCAGAACAGGGATTTTGTAGAACTTGCCCAATTTCAACAAACTTTTTGTCTGCTGGCTTAATGGGCACTATCTGGCTGCACATCAGGGTGTCGGTTTTAGTTCCCATTGTGCTGCCATGTGTTTTTCATCGCAGAGTTCATCTGTTATTTTAGGATTTCCCAATCTCTCAGTGGCTCTCTACTGACCTGCCAAAGAAGTCCAATCCACCACCCTCCCCCCCACCCCATATTTTAAACTTTTCTTTATAAGTGGATTGCTCACTGGCCTGATATGGCAGCTTATTTAATATCAATTTTCACAGATTTTCATGAGTAGTCATTCCCTATTCCATCTACTTCCAGACTAGTATCCCATCCTCATCTCACATTTTTGCAGCTTCTCTGTCTACGTGGTGTTAATAATACCCAGGAAGCCTATGACTGGATCCCCAGTAGCACTTCTTAGTTATCTACAGAAAGACAGGAGTAGATACATGAATGCACTGCCATTTATCGGAGTAAATGAAGGCTGGGAGCTTTATTAGAAGGCTCACAGCTGATTTAAATTAATATTGCCAACTGTGAGGTTTCGCAAAGCCTCTTCCAGAAACAATAGCCGTGTCTGTACTGTAAATTAAGGATGGTATTGAGATGTACTCATTTTTGTAGCAAGGCATCAAACACAGATCGGGGCATGACCAGGGAAATAGCAGCCTTAAACCCAGCTGGGGTGTTTGTACCTCTCCCTGGCTTGCTGCCCCCAGCAACCCACCCCCCAGGGGGGGTGTGGAGGGGTGTAAGGTCCTGGGCTCTGACCACTCTATGAATCTCTGGTATTTACACCTTGTGCCTGGCCATGTGCAACCTGTTCCTGCAATAATTGCAATACTGTGGTCCAGCCAGATGGATAAAACCCAGATGTGTGTTCAGAAGCACTTCTCCACTACTTGCCAGTGTGATGGAACCAGGAACATGCCAGGGGTAGAAAGGCAGAGAGTCATTCTCTCTATCTGGTGCATTTGAATTATGGGATGTGAAGCACGCCCTTTGAGAAATCTGACTCAGAATTTCACAAAAGTTTCCTTTTGTTTGCCAGTTGGACCTGAAGCAATCAAGCCGAGAGACACACTGATACAACCCATATTCTTCTTTAATTTCTAGTCCAAAGTGTAACTTTCATTACTTCCTTTTTTCTTTTTTTCTTTTTAAAAGCATTTTTTAAAAAACAATTGCAAGAAGAGCAGTTCACTTGGATCATGTCTAGAAACGAGACAGCTACCAGTTTCACTTCCCTCAGTGACATGCGGTGAGAAGCAGGAGTGGTAAAACACAACGTTTGGTGCTTCAGGAGGTTTCTCGCTTCGGGTCCTCGGGTGATACCCATGCTGCTTTCTCCTGCACCCCTGGCCTCCTGAAGATGCCCAGGAGAGGACCTCTTCCTCCATGGACACTTGTGGTGCTGCTGCAGCTGGTGCTGGTCTCATCACAGATGGCAGGCTGCCTCCTCAGTCCCTGCTTGGAGGTACGTGATCTCTAAATGAGCACAAACCCCTTCTGTTTCTCTGGTGCAACTTTTCCCTCTGCCTGGCAGATTTGTGCATGGAGTCTGTTGTGTGTTAGTTGTCTTCCGAAAGCCTGTCTTTTTTTTTTCCAAGGCTGTTTGTTACCAGCACAATTGAAGTGCTTGGTCTCAAAAACATCTCAGAGCCAGAAACAGCAGCATGAACTATTTCTTCTTGGCTTTCTGTACCTCTGAGGTTACTGCAGTACAGTTAACCTAATAGATTACGTTTCCCTTCAGGAATAGATCCAAGCCTTCTCTATATTTTCTGCAAAATGCAGTATTTTTGCCTGATTTTTACCGTAGAGTGATTTTACCAGCACCTTGAGTACCTGGCCCTGATCAATCACCTTTTGCAAACTTTTGCCAACGATTATTGCTTACAGAATAGCTGTGGTTAGAGCTGCCTGCTCATCTGCAGTGTGGCAGAGCTGAGAGCTGATCCTGGACACACAACGCATCCCCGCGTGTTTGTTGTGCTGGCTCTCTCAAAGGTTGCTGCGGGTTCATCCTTAGCCTCAAGGAACACTCTCCTGTCGTTCTGCACCTGCTTCAATCAGCAAGAAATGTAGCTCTTCCTGGGGAGTGGGACTGGCTTTATTAGAATTGGGAAAGATGCTTAGGATATATAAGATTGTTTCCTAGAATTCATTTAGAAGTTAACTGCAAGGTTAGTCATTCTGCTCCTCCTGTCCTGAGAGTGTAATTTTCTGGCAGTTCATGAAGAGCAGATGTTGACTGTGATTGGATCTGCCACTCTTACAGGTCATCCCTAACGAAGCTTTCAGCTGCATGGGACTGAACGTCTCTGGGGTTCCTGCTGAAGTCCCAAATACCACCCAGAACTTGGATCTCAGTTTCAGCAATCTGAAATCACTGGGGCCAAATTATTTTTCATCAGTCCCTGAACTGCAGCTTCTGGATCTTACAAGGTAATGAGCTCTTTTATGTGGATACCGGTTAATCTTGCTTCACCAGCTGGGCCCCTGTGGTCGCTTATTCTGGGGTCTGTTGGTCCTCACTGTTCTTTTTTTTTTTTGGCTTGTGACTTTGTCCTTGTGTCTGTCTCTGTGCACATCCCTGTGTTCCAGTGATGTGCAGCTTTTAGTCCAGTTACACCCTGGTTTTAGTCCAGCACACCCCCTGCACAGAGCTGGGTCTGTCACTCTGATCTTGTAGGCTGGGATGTGAGAAGGAGGAGGAAGATGTTTTACTTCTCTCTGAACAAGAAGAATGTCAGACTTTTCACTGTTACAAAAACTCTGAAGTAGAACATCTCGGGTGAGATGTTTTTCTAATCACAGTTTAAAAAAGAAATAAAATGAAGGTACATTCATTTTCTAAAAGGCTGTTTTAAAATATCAACATATTCTCTTTTCCCTTCTCCTCACTTATCTGGGGGAGGAGATGGGGGAGGCTTATTAGCAAATTTGAATTGATGTATAATTTCCATTGACTTGAGACAACAGTTTCTCTGGGTAAATTGTTTCTCTGAGAAATGTCACTCAGTCCCACCACAGCTACAGCTCCGGAGTGGCTGAGTGGCAGAGCAGGTTTGCTGTAAGGCACTGCCTGGATTATAAAACTAATTTTGCTTGAATTTATTGCAGAATGGATTTGGGTCTCACATTCTGGATCTTCCCGTATGAAACCATCTTTAGGTGGCCATGCTCTTTTTCCCCTTCTTCCTTTTCACCCTTGGAGCCAACGTGGCTTGGGGTCTGTCCCCTCTCAGATGTCATCAGCAAAAGTGCTGAGAGAGTTGTGAGCTTTGCCACTGCTGCATCATACTGGTGCCAGTGGGACTGCCCAGATGTGGCTGTGGCTGTGAGGGTACAAGGTGCAAGGGAGTGCTGTATCTGGTTGGTTCTGCCACCGATGATGGTCATTACGATGTTACTTGGGACTAAACAGAAAGCTAGAATTCTTCATTGCTGTGACCTGCATGAACTTTTTACCTTCACTGTGGCTCGAGGTCTCTTGCTTTGCAATTGAACTTCAGATTTAGAGAGGGAGGAGGAGGAAGTGAGGGAGGTCTCCTCTGGAAGGGTTCCCTTTGCACATTCAGGAGTGCTGGCTCTGCCTGGCGCAGTAAAGCCAAACCAACCCACAGCATGAGGTTGAGCCTGAGAATGTTGCACCAGCGCTGAGTGCAGTGATGTCAGTGAACACATGATGGAAGGGATAGTGTTTCATGCACATTTATTCTCTTTTTCCACCCAACAGGTGCCAACTCCATACAATAGAGGATAACTCTTTTGAGGATCTTCGTAAACTGACCACCTTAATTTTAACTGCCAATTCCCTCCAGTACCTGGGGACAGCAGCCTTCTATGGCTTAACATCTCTGAAAAAGCTAGTATTGGTGGAAACCAACATAGCTTCTCTGTCTGACCTGCCCATTGGACACTTGCATACCTTGCAGGAGCTGAATTTGGGCCACAACAGCATTGCTTCCTTGAAGCTTCCCAAGTATTTCACCAACCTGACCTCTCTCAGGCACCTGAGCTTCCTCTCCAATAAGATCACAGGTATCTCCAAAGGAGACCTTGATGCCCTGAGGGAAATGAACAGGATCAACCTCACACTGGTGCTTTCCTTGAATGATATAAAATATATAGAGCCAGGGTCCTTCGCAGGAATTCACCTTGGTGAACTGGTTCTAAGGTCCTCTTTTGAGAACTTCATTGTGATGCAAACTTCTCTTCAAGGCCTGACTGGTTTACAGGTCAACAGACTAATAGTTGGAGAATTCAGCAACAGTCGGAGACTGGAAGACTTTCAGAGTGGACTCCTGAGGGGACTGTGTCAGGTACAAATGCAAGAGTTTGTCTTAATCTGTTTCAGGAATTTTGAGCATGACACAGACACCCTTTTTAACTGCATAGGCAATGTCTCCAGCATTCGGTTGGTGAATCTGGAACTTGAAGAGGTGTCAGAGGTTCCTATGTTCTCTCAAGTGAAACAGCTGGAATGCAAGACATGCAGGTTTAAGGAAGTGCCTGCCGTGAAGCTGTCTCTTTTCAAGGAGCTGAGAGTGCTTCGCATCACCAAGAGCAAACACCTCAATAGTTTCCGGCAGAAATTTGAGAGTCTGAGTAACCTGGAGGTCGTAGACTTGAGTGAGAATCGCCTCTCCTTCACTAGCTGCTGTTCCCCTCAGTTTCGCAACTGTCCAAATTTGAAACACTTGAACCTAAGCTTCAATTCTGACATCAGTGTGACTGGAGATTTCACTAATGTGAAGAACTTACTGTATTTGGACTTTCAGCACACTAAGCTACTTGGTCCTGACTCCTACCCTGTCTTTCTATCCCTTCAGAAACTCATTTACCTTGATATTTCCTATACAAGAACACATGTTAAATCCCAGTGTACATTTTGTGGCTTGAACTCTTTGCAAGTGCTCAAGATGGCAGGCAACTCCTTTGAGCGCAATATATTGGCCAACACCTTCAAAAACCTACGTCACCTCCACACCTTGGATATTTCAGGTTGCAAATTAGTACAGGTGGATCAAAGCACATTTGATGCTCTCTCTGGACTAAAAGAGCTAGACATCAGCAACAATAAGCTACTGAGCTTTGATCCTGTAGTCTACAAGCCTCTTCAAGCCCTCACAGCCCTGGATTTCAGCAACAACCAGCTGAGTGTTCTCTTGGACTCGGCCCTGGAAATCCTGCCTGAAAGTCTGGTCCTGTTGGACATCTCTCAAAACCTGTTTGACTGCTCTTGCACGTACCTGAACTTCCTGAAATGGATCAAGGAAAAGCAGGAGCTACTGCAGAACAAGGAGCTGATGATTTGCCACACGCCGGCGTACGTGAAGAATGTCAGCCTGTCAAGCTTTGATCTGTCTTCATGCCAAGTCAGTCCAAGCACAGTGTCATGCTCAGTGATCATGTTGCTCGCTGTAGTGGTGTTCCTCTTCCTGATTTACAAGTACTACTTCCAGCTGTACTACTCATTGGTGCTGCTCAGTGGGTGTAAACACTCAGCAGAAAGGGGTAGCACCTATGATGCATTTGTTATCCACTCCAGCAAAGACCACGAATGGGTGATGAAGGAGCTGGTGGAACCCTTAGAAGGAGGAACACCTAGCTTCCAGCTTTGTCTTTACTCCAGAGATTTCCTGCCAGGGGTACCCATTGTCACCAATATAATTCAAGAAGGTTTTCTGAGTAGCAGAAATGTCATCGCAGTCATCTCTAGTGACTTTCTGGAGAGCAAGTGGTGCAGCTTTGAGTTTGACATTGCCCAGTCCTGGCAGCTTGTTGAAGGAAAGGCTGGAATCATCATGATTGTGCTAGAAGAAGTGAATAAGGCTTTGGTGAGGCAGAGGCTGGGGCTGTCCCGATACCTGAGGAGGAACACCTATCTGGAGTGGAAAAACACGGAAATAAACAAGCACATCTTCTGGAGGCAGCTGACAGGAGTCCTATTAGAAGACAAAAAATGGAATCACGAGGAGGTAAAGCTCATGTGAGAGAAGGAGACATCACTTCTGTCCTGTCTCCCATCCCATCTCAGCCTTGGCTGATGGCTGGTGCTCCTAAGCTGGTTCTTCTCTGGCTGTTCAGAGTTGGAGGAAGTGGATGGAGACACTGTAAAAGTGCTACAGAAATACCTGCTTTGATGGTTACCCGTTCTCAAGGGAACTTGCAAGCTAAGGAGTAACAACAGCTGGAAGAGCTGCCTGTGCCTGAGCTTCATGTTTGTCTGTAGCTGTCAACTAAAGCTGATCCAGCAATCCACCCAAGTCTGGTGGGATGGTGAATAGATGGACTGCTCTTACGGTCATTTGTCTGCCTCTGAAAGTGGATTTGGGTCCTGGGACCATTTATCCAGTGGAACTTCAGGGTCTGTTGCTTTGAGTGGGCCCCAGGTTCTCCGGGGGAGAGCACAGGAACAGGATTCTTGGCTCAAAAAATGGTGGGAAGCAGAAACAAGATTTGGATCATGAAAGTCGTGGGTCCACCTCCTTGGGCACCGTGACTCAGAGGAAAAACCCTGCAGAAGGAAATGGGGTGCCCTGCAGCCACTGACTGCGTGGCAGCTACTCAGTGAAGCTGAGCAATGATGTCATCAGTGTGGAGGGAGGTTGCTATTGGTAGAAAACTTCCCCAAAGTGTTTATTTCAGTTCTCTTTAGACCAAGGCCAAATATTGTACCCCCCAGATATTTCCATCCCCTGAAACTCTTATTTATATCCAGATTATACAGAATTTAAGAGAGTGCTTTGAGGTTTTCTTGTGATATCCGAAGATCAGTGGGATGAGAAAAAAAGCTGCAGAAATGCTTGATACCTTTGAAATCAAGGTATTTCTTGATATCTCCACACGTGTGGTCAGCCTTTCCAAGGGGTCGGCTGCTGCGTGGGACAGGACAGTCCCTGGAAGGGAGAGTTTTGCCTTTGTTTCACTGAGAACGTGCCTGACGTTTTGCAGGGAGAAGAGAGAGAGGAGAAAAGTCTGGGTTAGCTAAACTGACTGTATCCCAGCACTGCCCTGAAGAAAGGGAAGGGAAGTCTAAATGCCATTGAATCATATTACAGAGCACTCCATTGATGTGTGGAATATTGAATAGTGCTGGAGTATTGCTCTCTATTTACGGAAGGCTTTGGTTGGGATTAATCACTGAATTAGTCTAGTTTTAAACTTGCAAATCCTTCTATAATCAATGGCATTCTACAGAGATAAAACAGAAGCAATTGAGTGGTGAATCAGATCTGATATTTATTCAGAAGAAAGGGCCTGATCCATCTCACTTTTCCGAGCACCAGCCAGCGACATCTCCGACTTCTCCGGGGAAGCCAGCGATAAGGGAGATCGACATCAGACACTATTTGCAGAAGAGGGAGAGCTGGTTCCGGGGCTTGTGCTGGCAAAAGCTGAACCACGGTTCCCTCTCTATGTGCTGTGTCAGTAGGATGTTGGGGTAACACTACCCACACACCCCACAGCCCTCTCTAAGGTGTTCTCTGAGATGAAGCTTTAATAAAACTAAGCCCGATGCTGCATTCAATTGCCGAGTGAGTTCGTTTGGCATCTGCTAGGTCCTGTTGCAGTGATTTCCAAAGCTCCTCACCTCTGCTGTGATGGATGGGGGCTGAGTGCTGCCTCCCACCCGCAGACCTGGCTCCTCACCCAGGGGCAGAGGCTGCTGGGGCCGGGGAGAGGGTGCAGTAAAGGAGGGCACAGCTCGAGGTTCCCTGCATTGAGGCTAAAGAAGAGCACGGAGGGCAAAGCAAATATTAGCCTGGATTTCAGCAACTACAAGTCAAATTGGAAAACAAACGAGGAAAAATTAAATGAGGTGGGAGTTCCTGCTCCTGAATTGAGCAGCACCGAAGCAGCATTTCTCCCTTGCTCTTTCTCTCCGTGGCTTGTCTACAAACAATTCAGTGTATATGTATTTCTGGCACAAAGCAGAGAGTCCTATGATTCTTGATTATAATTACAATAATGAGTTTCAGAAAGCCTGCAAGTGACTCCAGGCATTATAATAAGGATTTAGGACAGTATTGTTTAAAAAGCAACAACTGTTTGTTGAATATCAAAGCAACTTTAGGAGGAGAGCTGAGGTGATGCTGAGAGGAGGCTCCCACAAGTACAATTGAAAAAGAAACCGGTCGCTTGGTTCTCCTCCTCTTCTTCAGAGTCCCTGCAGCAGAGATGGATACGTGAGTTGCCCCAGGCTTTCTTACTGCCTGAGAGAAATCCCAAAACCCACCACAGCTCCTGGAAAGGATGAGGGAAGTGAGAGGGTGCAGTGAGGCAGAGGCTGGAGACAAGGGAGTTTGGAAGAGCTTCATCCTCTGCAAGAGGACAGTCACCATCACTCCTGCTTCCCCTCGTGCATTTAGATGTCACTTGGCCTCAGCAGTAGCTGATGTTTTGAAGGCACAAGCAGATTTATTACTGAGACCTTCAGCAACAGAACCGGGAGGGTTTATTTGCTGTGTGGCACAAGGAGGCTGAGGAGGACAGGCTGGCTGGTGACACAGACACTCCTTGATGGGACCTGGGTGGCAGGCACAGCCATGTGCTCTAAATGCCCATCCTCTGCTGGGTGAGTGGCTCCCAGCCCTCCCTGAGGGGTCATTAACCTGCCCTGGCAGTGCTCAGCTTCCAGTCTAGGAGTCTAGGAGGGAAAAGACTGTGTGAAAAATCATATTTTCGCAATTTACCCAGCACAGAAAAAGTAGATTTCTTTTTGGAAGACTCAAAACAACTTTCCCCCCATCCTATAAAGGGGGAAAATACTGCGGTTCAAACGGAAACACACACACACATATTTGTCTGTGTTACAGGAAGCAAATTTCCAAAGGCAAACTCTGAACGTTCTTATGTTTCCAAACATGTTGGCATGCATTGCTGTTTGGAAGTGTTCACTGTGCAGCAGGTAGCTTTGATGTTATTTACTTGTTTGGGGGAATAACCGAGCAGCCAACCAAACATCCATGCAGCTCTGCATTCATCTCTCATGGAAACAGCTGAACACGTTCCAATTATTAAAGCATCTATTTTACTAAGGTCATAAAAACAGATGGAGATGAAGCTCCAAAGGGCTGTTGCGTCCAAGCTATTTCATTTCAGCTGTAATGGGGATGTGCCCTGATTTCACGATGCACTTAATCTGACCCATGCAAAATGCCAGGAGAGAAGAAGCTCGGGTCTTGCTTGCCTTGTGGAGGGTGATGTCTCAGAGGTGAAGGCCATATGATGTGTCCAGCATCGTCGCCAAGATGTGGTTTGCAGTGAGGGCTCTGAACGGAGCGAGCCCTCATTAGCATGATTGCATTTGTGATCTCCACACCGCAGCAGGGACATTATGTGAGAGCTGAAAACTAGAACCATTTGCATTGATGCCTGCCTGGATCTGGCTGGCTGTGGGAGCAGCACGGCATGGATGCTCCCTTGGCCTCCCCAAGCATTAGCACAGGCTCCTGGTGCCAGCTAAAAAAAAAAAATCAACAAAACAAGAAAAAGCAGCTGGTTTCTCTGGACCGACTGATACTTGACAGGAACAGGTTGAAACTTTTTTGAAAAAGCATTTGTCCTTTGGGAAATGCTATTTTGTAGGTGGTTTATGTAATTTAATGAGGTAGCGTGGTGAATCTATGGAACAGAAATTGTCATAGCAGGGTTTCTGGTTGAGTATTGCATGGGGTTGTAATTTTGGAACAGACGTTTCACACGGAAACAGTGATTTTTGCAATGTTTTGGAGGGGTTGGAAAAAAGGATTTCAAATAAAAGTTAAATTGCTCCACAACATCATTTGAAAAAATGTCAGTTTAGGCTTATGCTGTTGTTTCTCAGAGCACCCTTTCGTTTTGAAATTTCTATTTATATAATCTGACTAGCCTCCCGAAACAAAACCAAAATGTAACAATCTTTCCACCTACCCAAATTACAAAACGCAAATTTCATTTTGTGGGAGAACTCAGATTTTTCATTGTGGTACCGTGTTGAAAGGCAGAACCTTTGACAAAATGGAAATTCCACTTCTGGGAGAGCCCTTACCCTGACCCTCTGAAAGTTAAATCTTCCCCTGGCTTTATCACACCTGCAGTTCAGGCAGTTAAAAAAAAAAAAAACAAAAACCACTGAAGAATCCCCCGAATGAGTTTTGTTAAGTGCCTTTTGCAAAACATCTTGAGTAGGTGCAGTCAATCAATACCCACTGCCTGAGACCGAGGGCGAGTGAACGTGGTAGGAGAGAAGCAATTCCTTAACAAGTTGTTCTTTGCCGTCGCAGCTCGGGCTGAGAATTGGGACAAATGACAGCAAAGCATGATTTGCAGAAGAAGAGCCCATCTGCCAGCAGCGCTAACCTTCCTCAGCTTCAAGGTCATGGAGAGGGCAAAGTCAATAATCTGCCAGCGTGGACCTCCCTGCGCCGCTGCGAGCACAGAGAGAGACACATTGCATAATTGAGGACAGCTCTGGTAAGAGCCTTGAAAATCAAGGAAAAGTGGAATAAGAAGAGCAGGAAATAAATTGGTGCAGGATCTCGGGGAAAGTGGCCGCAATTTCACAGCTGGGTGAATCTCAGCTGCTGGAGGGGGTCACTGTGCTGTGAACTGATGGGCAAGGTGTGGGGCTCTGCTTCCCAAAAGGCTTTAGTCACCCCGCAGCACCCTGCTGTACCCCTTTTTCAGCAGCATCCTGCACTGCAACACAGCTGAGGGGATGCACAAAGAGGAGCATTAAGGAGAAGCATGAAAGGGCAACCCCAGTAAAGTCTTGACCATGTCTACAAAGGAGATGTGTAAGCTGGGAGAGGGTATACAGCCCCCCCACACGTCCAAAGTCCTCCCACCAGAGCTGCTCAAAAAACATTCATTACTGGCGGTGGGGCAGATTCTCAGCTGAAGAAAGGGGTCACCCCCTACTCTAGGGCTCAGCCCCACATCCCTCCAGCCAGAGGGTCTCAAACCCTGCCGGCAGCTCAGCCATCAGGGAACAACCGCAGCCCCCTCTCCCCGCAGCTCCTTCCTCCCTTATCGCCACATCTTCAGTGCTGTGCAAGTAACAATGGGGTATTGTTAGGCAAAAGAGATTTAATTGCAGCCTACACTCCCAGAGAGGGTAAGATAGGCTTTTCTCCAGATCTAATCTCCAGTCTTTATCTTTTCTTCTCCCCCTCTCTCATCCTTTCCCTCTCCTCAAAGTTTCTCTTCACTTTCTTTCATTTCCCAGCCAGCAGCCAGTGACCAACCTAAAATGTATGAAAGAAGGAAGGGGTGTCTTATTTTCTTTTTTTTTTTTCCCCACATTTTTTTAAACGGTCTTTAAATCCTTTGGAGTGTTTTGGCCCGCAGGAAGGATTAGCAGTAATTCCCCTGCCATCGCTTGCTTCCGATGCTCTGACAATTCATTCTCCTTAGATCCCCTAAACTCACTGCTGAATATATTAGCCAGAGGACACGGAGTGGGCTTGAGGAGACTGTTCTCCAGTGTCTCCCCACCGGAGGCCTTTGGGTGAGCAATTCTTCTCTTTAGTAACCCAAAACAAACCCCAACTTGCCCCATGTGGCAGGGCTGGGATGCTCTGCAGTGATTCAGCTCCTGCGCTGCGGGATTCGCAAGGAAAGTCACTCGTCTCAGCGATGGATCTGGTGGCAGCCTGTGCCCCCTCCCCTGCTCCCGGGGTGCAATCCCTCTATTTGTTTGTTTTTGTTTTTTTTCCAGGCAGTGTTTTCTGCCGGGAAGGGCTCGCTGCCATCCCTGCTTGCATCCCTGCTTGGCTGCTGCTGTTAGAAGAGAAGTGCTGCCTGTTGGCTTTGCCCTGTCTCGTTTTCTCTGCTGGTGAAACGGGGATCGCGACCTGCAGCCTGTGATTTACTGGTGTGAAGCACTAAGAGGTAAGGGGGGGGTCTGGATCAGAGCCCGTGAAAGCTGCATTTTCTGTTTCTCAACTCCGTTTCCCCCATCTTAGGGTTTTTAAATCCTCCTCTACAGCTCCCCCCCACCATGCCAGCAAATGCGTGTCTGAAGTCAGATCCTTCCAACCCCTTTCCTATCGCTGGCCCTGCTCACAGTCACTTAAGTTTCACTTCCTTTGAGGGAAATAAGTGCACTGAAAAAGCAGTATTTCACCCCCAAGACCCTCTTTGCGATTCTGCCTCAGCAGCAAAGCCCTCCTGGCCGAGCTACTTCTTTCTGCCATCCCTTCACTGACGCTCTAAATATTAAAATAAGCTGTTAATAAGAAAACCCACAATCTTCCCCCTCTTTGCTCCTCCCGAGACTGTGGCCCACGTATTTCTGACCTGCCCAGAGTCAGCAAGTTTCAGTTCCCCTCCTCTCACCCCCTCTAACAGCCTGTGCCTCGCGCGGTGCCCAGCTGGGCCAGCCCCACTCCACGCTCTGCTGCTTCCCCCCCTTTCCCTGCCCCACTGAAGGTGGGTGGGTGACAGGATTCCCCCCTTCAGCCTGCCCCAGCTGTGTTATCCAGAGCCCTGATGGGAATAAAAGGATGCCTGGCTGCTAAGAAGGACCACGGCTGGAGAGCAGCCCCCTGCTCTGAGCGGGAAGATGCCCATGGAGGTCCCTTCCGCGCTGGGGAACTGCCCTCCTGGCATCCCTGGGGCTGCAAGGGGGGAGAGAGAAGGATGACAAGAGGCTGGGACTGAAGCCTGAGCCAAATCCGGGGAGCTGCTTGCTCTCCTTGATAGCTGCTCCTTGGAAAAAGAAAGGAATGTTTTATAAAGAGCTTCATGAAAGCAAAGTATATCATGATTTCAGCGTGAGCAGACAGCAGGCGAGATAGGAGCATCCCCTTAGATTTGCCTGCCGGAGGTTATTTACCTCAGGAAGCTGCTGAATAAAAGATACGAAAACACAGCAGAAAGTAGTATTATTTGCTCCTTTCAAAGCATGATGGGAGGCAGAAAAAAAACATTATAAGGGGTATCTTTGAGTCTTTGCCAGCCCGGATTTGTCAGGGCAGAGTTTTCACGGAGCGCTCCCCGGGTGACCCAGTTTCCGAGACACAGGCACAGACACACACACGTTCACACACACACACACACACACTCCGAGCCACAATCCACAACTTTAATAACGGTGTGACATACAAAGGAGATTTTGATGCAAAGTGGAGCTGACAGAGAAGTGGAAGGAAGTATCTGGTTTAGTGCCTTTTTTTTCTTCCCATCCAGTGCCACGCCAGGATTACAGTCAAGGTGGTTGCAACCTTCAGCGAGGACTGATGTTATTGTGGGTTCTGCTTTTAATGACATTTAACAAGAAGCGGTAGCTCAGGGGGAGGGGAAACAAGGGTTTTCTTTTCTTTTCAGGAAGAATTTACGAGGGCTGTCAGGATTAAATACATGAAGTGAATGCATATGGGGCTGCAAAGGGGGTTTAATAGCTTTGCTGCCGGTAACCGCAGAACAGCTCTGAGACAGGGTTTTCTAGCCCCGTCGTGCACCTGATGACACGTCTGCGTACGTGAAATTGTGCATCTGAGGGTATGTCACAGCAGCATGGTCACGCTGGGATGACTTTGCTGTCATCTCTGGTTTTCTGGCTGTGGGTACAATGTGGGTGACACGAAGGTATGGCTACATCGCAGTAATCTCTGCTGGCTTCTGAAAACTTCCCCTCAAGGATGAGGTGGTGGTTGCTCCAGTCCAGATGATGAATGTCACTTCTCTCAGCGTGATTTTATCGGGCTTTTCCACAGGATCCTGTAGTGAGCAGCCACATATTACCCTGGGCAGGTTGGCCAGGAGCCCAGGGCAGGTGAGATGCTCCAGGTTGAGTACCCAGGTCACCAGCTCAGGATTGACCTGGAATGGGTCCAGGCATCCCCAAAAGCTCCCATCCTTCCCTCAGTCATCTTGGATTGAGTGCACCCAGGCTGATTCCAGCTGTTTCCACGTCCTTAAAGCAAAATGTAGAGTCTAGCTACTTTAATAGTGCAGGAAAAGGCTAAAAGTGAAACTTCCTCATAAAATCTGGAGCACAGGAAGGAACTATATATTGGAGAGGAAAGACAACAAGTAAAACAACCAGAGGAGGTGGATGCTGGGCCAAAGTGCATCCCTTCTGGATCTTCCCCAGGGTTTCTTCATGGTGGTGAGAGTCCTTGGAGCAGAGTTTTGGCTTGAACCTCCATTTAGAAAACATTTTTTAACTGTAAATAAGCTGGCGATGCCTTGTGCCCCTCCAGGACATTGTAAGTGGGTAGACTCAAACTTGTGAAAACACAGCCCTGGAGAAATGGGGAAGACAGGACTATCACAGAGCTACCGCAGCCCTAATTGTATGAGCTGGCAGAAGGCAGTGGGCATAGCTCAGCCGAGATGGTGCCAAACGAAGAGGAAAATAAAAGGAGAAGGTGGCATTGTCTGTGCTGCGTGGCGGTGATGCAATTCCCACAGGCATTTCAGTCACATGAACTTTAGCAGATGGTGGACACGTTTGCTGGACTAGGTTGGGAGACCTTGTCAGAAATCCCTCCCACGTCCTGAGGCTTCCAGTCTGCTCCATGGAAGAGATCCAGATGCTGAGGCTCTGGCAGGGGCCTTCTCCTCCTGGGGACTGACAGCTTTTTCGTGAAGGGACCTGGCAGAAGGTGCAGGGTCTCTGCTGGCACCCTACTGAGATAGCCAGCTTGAGAAAACAAGCACTCACATGCCAAGCAGGTTGTACACCTTGAGCAGGGTGGTAGCAACTTGCTGGAAGGGGAATTCGGTGGTTTTGACTAATTTGGGGGAAAACCATTTGTCTTATGGCATGGGAGATTTTCAGTGGGCCAACATGGGGCTGTGGTGGGGAAGAGACAATCCTCTGTGGTGAGCAGGACCACGTCAGGGAGCGTGTGACACATGGTGGGACGTGCGTGTGTGTTGGGAAAATGCAGCCTTGAGCCCCTGTTTGGATGGGGAGCCCTCTCTCCCCACCTCTCTAGCCGGAGGGGAGGGCACCCACCAGGCCAGGGACCCTCTGCCCCATGGGGTGAGGTGGCCAGGAGCTCCTTGGTGGCTTAGAAGCAGATACACCAGACCACCAAACGGGCTGCTCTCCTCCGGCTTAGAGCAATGGAGCGTTGATCGCTGCGTGGTTCGTTAGTGCTCTTTGCATCCGATATCCAAACACAGCCAGGGGAAATGACAGCAAGATGTGTCCCCCCTGACACCCGGAGAATATAACGATATTGCTGTGAAAATGAGGCTGCTGCCGCACAGCTAAACTCTGAACCCGTCCCTCTGCCAAGGAGCTATGATTAGAATCTCATCTCGCTCTCTATTGCACAGCACCTGCAGAAGAAAATCCCACCCAGCAGCACGTAACTATTTTTAAAAGCCTTTTTCTAACGGGCTGGGAGATGGGGCTGGTGAGAACCCTGCTGGTGACGTGGATTTCTTTCCAACCCCTTGCAGAAGAGGACGGAGCTAGACTTGGGGAATGTGGCTCAGAGAATTATTTTGCCAAGTCTGAAGCTTGTGCCAGCTCTTCGCTTTGGAAAGCTGAATTTCAGCATCTTCTGCGGTTGTTAATATATATTTATTTATTTATTTATTTTAGGTTTCCTGTACCTAAGTCAGCGAGATGCCTCCAGCTGTCTGAAACTTACTGTGTGAGACTCGTGTGCTTTGAAAACATGTCCAGACACACGAGAGGGGAGCAGAGGTCCATTTCATGGGGAATGTGGACAGGAGGATGTCCCAGTGATGCTCTCCTCACCCATTCCGGGCTGTGTGTCGGGTTGGTTACCTGCAGCTTCTGGGCACTGCAGAGGAAGAGGTGGGGAAAACCATTGCAAATGGGCAGAGAAGACCAAGGGGCTCAAAGAGTCATACCCTTGGGGTGTGGGACACAATAAGCTGGGATTTTTGGGCTGGCAGTGGACACTCTGTAGGTGACTCAATCTACCTACAAGCCCCAGTGGCAATGGAGAGGGAGCATGTGTGGATGGTCTGAAGCACAACCCCCCTTTCCACTTGATATGCTGCTCGTGGACAGAGTTTTGTGCTGTTCAAACATAATTCGCTCTCTCTCTCTGAATGGAAGCAGAGAAGTGTAATACATTTATCTTAATAAAACAAGTCGCTTCGCAAGCAATGGAACATGGGAAGCCTGGTTTCCTGTGGTCGCCTCCCATGTGGGTTCTCTGGTGTCTCATAGAGTACCTGAACTCATATCATGTCCTGGGAGTGGGATGGAAAGCGGAGGGACAGTGGGAAGAAGTGCTAATTTGAGTATATCCTCCCATATAAAGCTTGTTAGAACTTAATTCCTCTGAGATGTCTCTTCTTCCATCAAATCTGATTGTAGGCCAGCAGGTTTAGAAAGTTATTATGCCTGTGGGCCAGCTAGCCCAATCAGAAAAGCCTTGTTTCCTTGGGAAAACTGTTAAAAAAATAAACAGACCTGGCCTGAAATCCCTACAAATTATTTGTCATTATATCCCACAGAGTTTGACCCACATACCTGTGCTTTTTGTGGCTGATATTTGGCATGGGGCTCTGTAGCTGGGATGGAGATTAGCCTTAACCTGAGAAGAAGGTCCCACTTAGTCTGTACCATTGACCAGGCAGTTTGCAGATGGAGCATGCAGCATTAAATAGATGTACCCAGCCACAAAACCGCTTCCCATTTTTATAATACAGGCCAACAGAGATTTGAAAAATGTTCCATTTCTGTATAGAAAGACTATTTTTAAAATTGAACAGTAAGTTAGTCCTCTATTGACTTTCAATTTCAATCCTCTTACATTTCCATAGCAACTCTGGCCATTTATGCATTTATCTTTGTATTTAACTTTCCTCTTTCATATCATTTCAAGTGGACTCAAGTGCTGTGAAAGGGTTAAACCAGCCTTTCAAATATCTCCCCATTTTTAAGCAATTACTTGAAAATACATATATATATTTTAGGCTAAATTGACAAGTTTGTGGTTTAATGAAAACTGTCTCTAGAATATTTGCCCTGAAAAACCCTTCAGGGCGATAACAAGAGCGAGTCACAACCTCTCTCCTCTCACCTTGCCTTCTATTATTACTGTTTTCAAAATTTTCATGCGGAATCTAAACTTGCAGCTGCGATAGCTGTGACAATCAAACGGCTGGGTATTGGGTAAGCTTACACTTTGGCAACTCTGGCTTTTTTTTTTTTTCTTTTTCTTACTTTTTTTTTTTTTTTAAGTATTTGCATGTGTATTTGGGAACAGTGAGAAAGCTTCACAACTTTTTTGATGGCAGAGCTGGGGGTTCACCGTGAGCATCTGCAGGGCAGGGTTAAGGTTCTCACCACCAAGCCGGAGGGTGTTTGGTGGCAGTGTAGTATTCTCCTCTGAGACCTTGCTGTCCAAGAGAGCTTAGGTAGGTGCCATAAGCCAAGTGGATATAGTGGTGAATCTCCATGCATGACACTGGAGAGCCCCACCAAGTAGGCATTGCTGACTGAGCTCCTTGGGGAGCAGATTGGTCTTGAAGTCTTCGGCAATGTCTGCACGGCGCTCTGGGAAGACATCTTTCAGGTCAGTAATCCTCTCCTAAGTCCACACTTGTAATTTCCTCCCTATAGTTGCATAGTGATTTTAGCTGGAAATCCTGGTGGGGCTCTCACCCTGGCAATCTCTTAACTTTTGATTTACATTGTCAATGCTGCTTCTCCTTTAAAGTCTTCCCGCCCCTCCTCCATCCAGTTGATTATTCCTACCACTTGCTGAGGAAGGATGTCCCCTGTCTCCAGGAAAACAACGGGTGACTTAATTGCAGCACAGAGAAATATGGGACATGTGTCCCCAGAGACCTGGTGACACGGTCAAGGGAAGCACTGGGGAGAGCATGCACCTCAGGGTAGGCTTTTTCACTGTGACTGTGTTCACCTTGGGCAGTGATAACCCACAGTCACTCCAAAGCAAGGACCTACCGAAGTGACCAAGGTGCTTAAGTGCCAAAAGCATTTTTAAATTTTTATTTTAATGGGCCTGGGACTCTAAATCTCATTGACTTTCAAATCGACTGTGCGGATCAATGCACAATGCCCTGACAAGGCAGGATGGTTTCCTACACAACGTCCTCCTGCACATCAGCCAGTCCACATTTATACCGCTCCAGCAGCTTGGGACTCAGTTCTAACCTTCTGCAACTGGGTGATTTCTCACAAGTCCTAGAGCCAGACCTTCAGGTCGTTTTGTGCAAAGGTAAGTAAGCAACTGATGGAACTGGTGAAACTATCTAAGTGCCTAACTCCCATTGACATACTGAAATCTGCTCCCTAACCTGCTTATGTGGATCTGAAAATCCTATTAAAGCACTTCCCTGCACCTTTAAGCACCTAAACACCTTTGCAAATGCATCCTTAGATCACTTGGGGATGGAAGGCCAGAGTGCTTCTAGGGAATTTGTGCTCCTAACCCACTTGCTGCTCCCTAAAGAAAGCTCTGGTTTTGCCCGCTTTATGCTGATGTCCCATGTCACCTTCCCCTTTCATTCCATCACTTGTGTTGTTCCTCAGTGAAGGACTCTAAATAATTCCTCCCCCTTCCTTACTGTTGACACCTTCCTGAGTATTTGCAGGCCATTATTAAATCACCTCTTTACTCATCCTTTATCTGAGCTGTACATAATTAGTTCCTTTAATCTTTCCTCATAGGTCAATCCTTCTAAACCCTTAATCATCTTTATCTCCTTTTCCTGGAGCCCCTCCAATTTGCTGACACTTTTTTTTTTCTTCCCGTATTATTTTGCATCAAGAAACAGCAAAAAACACAAGTCCTGAGTGCTTTTCAGACCGTCTGACGGCAGCGTGGGGCTGTGGGTTTCCCTCTGGGATTGTCCCTCTTTGCTTCTGGCACAGCCTGGTGAACAAAACCGGTGTTGGGAGGGAGCAAACCACCTCCTGAGAACAGCACTTGAGCTCCGCTGGCAGGGACTGGGCTCTCCACACTCTGTTCTTTGCCTTCACAAATCCTGCACCCCTTTCCAGCTGAGTGCTTTGGGTGGCAGAATTTTTCACTGAATTTCACTGAATTTTTAGAGTTGGAAGGGACCATAGAGATCATCTTCTCCAGACTAAAGAGTCCCAGTTCTCTCAGTCTTTCTTCATAAGGGAGATGCTCTGATCCTTGAATCATCTTTGTTGAGGAGTGAGATTTCCAAGGGTCTCCAGTTCACTGTCCAAGCACAGAAGTTGAGGTGCTTCATAGCACAACTGGTCTTGGATGCATCAGCTCCTCCTGCTAAGGATGCTGAGGGGATGGCAGGCTGGTGCTCTGCAAAAGGGGCGAGGAACAGTGTCCTGGCAGCTCTCTAATGGGCTGGAGGTGCTGGACTATGGGGATGGGGAAAGACAAGAACTAGCAAAGGCAGCTGGAAGGAGAGAAAAACTCTTTTATTACTTTCACACAGAGGAGAGGTGATGTGTCATGCCTTTCACCCAAAGGAGCTCTTTTTTTTGCCAGGTTCTGTGTCCCTGCTAGACGAGGTTATCAGTGCTGCTATCCTGACAGCCCTTTGCAAGGCAGATGAGCTGTAAGAGTCTGGCACTTCTATCCACATGGGCCACACCACCAGGCTGTTCCCCTCGGCAGTTAGTCCCATACCCCTGTGACTTCCCACCTACAGGAGCTCCTGCTCCTGCCAGGGAAGGATGCTGCTGAGTTCCCACCCCTGGGTTCTGCATCCCAAACACAGACACACTGTACCAGCTCCCGTCCCACTCCATATTCCTGCCCGGAATAGCATGGCCTCTTTTGCTTTGCTTATAAGGATACTATTTCTGTGCATTATTTTTTTTTCTTTACATTATGTTTGTCCTCAGTCCTTCCCTCCAAGGATCTGAGAACCCTTAGCTGATGTTGCGTTCACCTTCACTATATCCTCGGCTGGTAAGGACAGGACAGGGAAAGGGAAAGGGAAAGGGAAAGGGAAAGGGAAAGGGAAAGGGAAAGG
>JAHREE010000449.1:152707-189469 GCA_033628505.1 Tringa tobata
TCTGATCAATTTGTAGAGACCTATAGTTTTCTCCCTTACCCCTGCAGTGGCCAATACCATCCCTTCTCCAAACCTCTCTCCTTGCTCCTGTAAAGGGAAAATCTCTAAGTCCTCTGGGACAGCTACAGGAACAGTTTTCCATTTCATATTATGCACTAGCTCATATGAGGGATATCAATTGAAGTACCAACATAGCCACTTCTAGGTCACAGTGGGGGCTAAGCATCAGGCAAAGGACATTTTGTACAAAGCACCCTTCAGATTCAAATTGCTGAGCTCCTCTTGCCACCAGAGAGGTAGTAAAGAAAGTTAGAGGCTTTACTGGGGCACAGACATCAGCATCAACTTCTTAAAAACTGAAAAGGGAGATTTATTAGCCACAAATGACCAGGACTGGGTTTTAAACCTCCTCTGAAAGCAGTTTTCTCCACTGTGGCTGCTGGCAGAGTGTTCAGCGTGCTGCGAGACTCCAGGTTTTCAAGATCTTTCCAGGTTTTCAATATCTTCTTCAGAGCCCTTGATATTAAGTTGTCAACAAGGAGGCTGGTAAGCGAGGAGGACTCCACATTTATGAGGAAGAATAGCGGATTTGGGAATTATCAGGCTACTCAAACAGAAGATAAATCATAGAAAGAGGCGGATATTTCTCTATTAGGGACAGACCAGTCGTGGCTGCATGCAAGGGGAATGATGGGGATGATGCTGTGCCAGGGCTTGCAGCTGGATCCTACACCCAGGGAACAGCAGGAGGTGCTGGGCTCCCTCAGCTCCCCCCAAGCCCAAGGGGGAAGATGCTGCATTTACGCATCGTGATGAAGTTTTTCAGGCCAGTCACGCATAGCTTAAGCTCAGTGCTGAACCCTTCGATGGGGAGATCAAGGGAACCTGTTGCAAAAGGGAAATTGAGGTTAATTAATTGAGAGCTGCCAAGTAAACAGAGCCAGCCAACAGTGGGGGTAACCGAGGAGTTGCCCCCATGGGACCATTCCCTGAAGGTGGTTTGCTGTGCCTAAAGCCTGGGGTTCGTTACGCAGCTTGCAGCACGCAGCCCAGTTTCTGCATCCCGCCTGGGCGACAGACGTTTGCAACGGAGAGAAAAATGGCCAACCTGAGCATGCCCCCATCTCTCACAAAATATAATTAATGGCAGTTAACTGAGTCGCCTGTGCTGATGCATCGCATGCAGCGAGGAGGCTGAGAGCCACCTCTCTGCCACCTCTAATGCAAGGTGTGCAGGGGTCCTCATTCGCTCCGCGGTGTTGGCAGCTCGGGGAAGCTTTGGAGGTGGGAGGCAGGAGAGAGAGGATGATGTTGCAGGTTTGCTCTTCCTCTCTTTCCCGCTCACCCATTTTTATTCGGAGGAGTTTACGCAGGAGCCCTGGCCCTGGGGCAGGTGGGTGGTTGGGACACAGCGTGCTTGGATGCTGCAAACAGCCCAGTGCTCCCTGGGGAGACACCGAGTGTTCTTGTCCTTTGTTCATGTGGGGAGGCAGGTCCTGCAAAGCAATGCCAGGCTGACACCTCTTTTCCAAGCCTCTAGTCGTACTTATGGGGTTTTAACAAAGTAAGAGTATCAAGATCCCCTCTGCAGAAGAAAGTAAAGTTCAGTCCATTCCTTCAGAGACCCCCCGGTGTAGGATGGGATGCAGGGTGTGATACATCACTAAGGACAGCCTGTGGAGCAGCAGCTGATGTATCAAAAGTGCTGTTAGGGCTTTACATCGAGCATCTCGAAGGGGTAGAGGCCTCTGGGAGGGACAGCAGTCCTGCAGCATCACCCGCCGCCCCCACTCCTACCCTGCAGCAAATTCCCTCAGGCATTTCAGCTGCCCTTAGGCGCCGATTGCAGCTTCTGACACTCCAAGTTGTTTTTCCGTGCGGTGCCTGGCAGTGCAGACGAGCAGCATTTATTCTGCAGAGAGAAAGCTGGGGCTGTGAAGAGCGAGGGAACAGGCAGGAGCAGAAGGGGAGCTGGAGGAGAGCAGGAAACTCTTTAGATCACGCTTGACTTATAAGGCCAGAGTCATCCTTGATGAAACTCTGCTGCAGTCGGTGCAGAACAACACCCTTGACTGATGGCTGTTTCTCAGTGGTGAGGAGATGGATATCTCCCGACCAAACAACTACACCCTGGCACTTCTGCCTCCCTGGCTGCTTTCAGCATCCGCTGCCTACAGCAGTTCCAGTGTGGCCATCGTGCTGGGCCACCTGGGAAGGGTGACCACCCAGAAAGGATGATGCTTGTCCACATTACTTATCGGGACAGCAGCGATCCTGAATTTGCTGGGGATGCCACGTGCACCCTGTGCTGGAGCAGCACGGGTCAGGGGCATGGAGGCCCAAGGCCCCAGTGCCAGTGGCTGTGGGGCACAGGACATGTCCCCGCAGGGCAGCAAGTGCCCCCGCTCAGCTCCTGGCTCCAAAGCCCTGGTTCCCCACAGCCCCAGTGTCGGTTCTGTCAGTCTGATCTGCTGCATCCTTTCTGTTCCTGTCCTTTCACCTCTTTTTCACCTCTGGCTATTTCCCTCCCTCCCTTTATTCTCCTCTTATTGTCCTTATCTAGTAAGGCCCTATTACCTGCTTTTATCTGCAAAAGCGTCTAATCTCTGACAGCACCTGGTGTTTGGCTGGACGTGGACAGAACACATCAGCTTGATTTTTTTGTATTTTTTACTTTTTTATGTGAGATTTTAAACCGCCTTTTGGCTCTTGGGATCCCTATGGCTCCTGTTTTTTTCACTTTGCAGCAACATTTTTGCAGCTCCCTTCTTGCAGGCAGAGGGCCGTGCGTGGAGGATGAAGGACGAGATCGCTATGGTGTTGGTCATGCTCCCTGTCTGTTTGTCCAAATAAGTGTCAGCCCTGAGTCTGGATCAGCTATGGAAGGGGCTCCAGAGGCTGGATAAGCACGTTACACCTGAAGGGGGGAGGTGGAGAGGGACAGTGGGTGAATCCTTTCCTTGCACTGTCTGAGACCAGCACACCGGTCCCTGCTCTCCAGTGACCTTGGAGAAGGTGCTTGCATTTCTCCTTCAGGCTGTCAGTGCTTTGGGAACATGAACAGTCTCTCATTACAAACGTGCATATAAATATATCATTTAGCACAGTGGTGGGCGTCTTTACTGCTATTATAGTAACAACCTGTCTCCCCCCTCCTAGCTCCACCTGAGAAGAAAGAAGTGCTCCTCTGTCTCCAGATAGGAGTAGCAGGATGGTGTTTGCTGATGGATTTCCACCTGAGAAAGGACTCAGTCTTTTCCTTTTTCCTTTAAAAATGAGTTTGGTGCCAGTTGCCAATGCCAGGCTAAACCCTGGTGAGTGGTGGTTGCCCTCTGTATCTGTAGATACCTGTCGAGCTTGAGCAGCCCCGACTATCCTCATGAAACACCATCTCACTGTTGTCTCAGCCTTTCTCCCCCTTTTGCAAACCAGGACACAAAGACATCTCTAGTGCATGAGCCAGGAGGAAGAGACCTGCTCATTTCTTGTGCCAACACGTCTGGGTTCTCCCCCCCAAGCAAGTTCCTCAATTTCCCTGTCTATAAAATGATAATATTGGTCTATTATCAAGGTTGCTCAGGAGTGAGCTTGCTGCGCTTAGATTGCCCTTGGGTCTTCAGAGCTGCACCGTAAGACCTGAACAACTTCCCTCTTCATTTCTGATCCCAGTGGGAAAGCAGCACAGCGGGAGCAGGACCAAAAGATGCCGGAGCCCCCATTCAGGGCTGCAGCTGCACCAGCTGCCAGGAAACCAGGCAGAAGTAAATCTGCCACTGGCAGAGGTGAAGGGTGCACGAGAGAAGGACACTATTGTTTCTGCCCCAGGAGGGGAGAAGAAAGGGAGGAGATGGAAAATTCCTTTTCTGACTCCCAACAGCTGGAAGAGAGGTTCTGCATAACGTATAACAGGGGAGCAGTAAACGAGAGTGGAACAAGAGGGAGAAGAAAAGGACCTGAAATCTGTGGGGTGACTGAGTCTGTGAATTGACTGACCAGGAATCCTTTCCTTGGACCAAACGGACCCGCTCTGGGAAGGCAGAAATTCTGCCCTGACGGACGCAGGACCGAGAGGTCCAGGTTTCAGGAGTGCTGCAAACACCAAAATGCAGGAAGGGTGAGCAAAAAGGGAGGGAAGGCAAAATACGTGAGCTAAGGAGGTGGGCAGGCAGGCCCTGCTGTGGAAGAAGGTTAAAGTCATATTGATCTGTACAAGGAAAACATATTCTCGCCGCTTCTCATCCTCCTTTCAGATGATCCTGCATCAAATAAAAAGAAGGGCTGTTTTCCAAGCCTGGTTTTAGAGATCTTTCCAATGATATAGCAGATAAACAACCGCTTGCTGACAGTGAAGGTGCCAAAGTGATTTTTTGATGATATAAGCTGGGCTGAGAGGGAGGAGGGAGAAGAGAGGTTGCTGAACATGATAAAACGCAGAGGAAGGTGACGGGCAGGGCTGGAGCCAAGGACACTGGGCTGATGGAGACATGGCAGCTCCGTGCAAGGTGGGTGCTGGGGGAGATGTGTGGCTGGGAAGGGAATGGACAATGCCAGGGTAGACAAATCCCCCCCTTAAATATGGGATAGGCATCCAGGCTGCTGTGCCTCTGGAAGGTTAATTACTTAGGAACTTGCTAAAGTCATCAGGCACCCCTAAAAATAACCCCAGCCCCCAGTGCATTGCTTTTGGCCCATTTCCCATCACATATTGGAAGAAGAATGATCATTTGGCTGGAAGTTCACCCCTGAGGAGGCAAATGTTCATTGTTATTCATGGCTCTCCTACTTTTCAGGCACTTGTCATCCAGCTGGAGGGGGAACCAAAGCACAAGGTGCGTGGGCAATTGTTCCCAGCAATGGAGGAGAGTACCAGTAGGGCCCATACCCTATGGGGACTGGGGAAAGTGTTCCTTTGAAGGCAAAAAACAGCTCTAATGTCATTCCAACCCCAGACTTTTGGAAAAGAAGATGCTTTTGATGGGGCCGGAATATGTGTGGCAGCATTTGTGTCTATGGCCATAGCAGGCTGAGTGGTGGAAGGCAGCAACTTTCAGCTTTGTGTCTCAACACCAAATCCAGCAGTCCATCAGAAACCCAGCTGCATGATGTCCCCCAGGAGATGGCTGTTTTTCATGTAGCTGTTCTCTAGTTGTAGCTCAATCTCAAACAAACAAGGAAAAGCACGGGAGGAAGGAAAACCTTACAGCAGAAAGGTGGAAGAAGGTGGAATGATTCCCGAGCAAAGTGCAAGAGCTCAGGCAGGAAACAATGAATGGTCCAAGATTTAGGGTTATTGTTAAAGAATTAAATGTATTCATGAAAATACTTCTGAAGAGGCAAAGGCACCCAGCTGCTATGCACTTTTAGCTAGTTCTTCTAGGAAATCCCATTCCTACAAAGACCACAGCAGCATTCAGAGCTCTGTCCCACACAGAAAACAGGATCTTTACTCAGCTCTGCTCCAGGCCAAGATCTCTCTTCTGTGCTCCAGCTGAGCACAGAAATTTTCATGTCAGGAATAGGCAGAAAGCAATTTAAAAACCTTTTACCACTTCCAGGTTTGGAGTGTTTTATTCCTTGTGTCACATGCATGTGTTGGGTGTTGGGTAAATAGGATAGATGCAGAACCGAGTCTCCATCCCGTGATCAGGGGATGACTCTGTATCTCCTCTCCACAGTGTGGCTGCTCCTCAGGACTGGTGTGGTGGGCAATCAACTGTAAGAAGCACATTAGGAGCAAAGAAGGGGGTTTCTGCAGGGTCCTGGACTCCATCACAAGCCCTGCATTTTCCTAATTCGTTTGGGTAAGTCTGTTCCACATCCCTTGCCTCAGCACTCCCAGCTGTTTGATGGAGCTGAGTGCTTCTCTCCGTACAGCACTCTGAGATATTCCCATGAAAGGCTGTGTATAACTGTGAAGTATTATTATTGCACACCTTTTGGAAAGTGCCTTGAGACGTCTTGGAATGATAAGGTGCTATAAGGCGGAGAAGTTGTGCAGAGATAAATTCACTGTGAAATGTGTTTTGCTAGAGACATTTATGTAGCATATCATCTTATCAAGGAACTTTGCCCAAGAAACAAATTCTCATGCCTGTATAAAGAGACTATAATTGAACTGTTGACTCACAGTTTTGGGAAAAGACAGAGTGGGGGAAAATTTCCAGGGCCTCTAGGACCCCAAGGAGGAATATAATTAAGAAAGACATAATTGGAAACCTAAAGCAACCCCATCCACTCAGAGTGAGTGCTGAAACAGCAAGCCAGAAGAGCTGGGCTGAGGTTGAATTGCAAAGCAGATGGCTGAGGATTTGTAGGTCAGTAGCTCTTGGATCTGCTAGGCCAAGACGGGGTCAGGGTACCATATGGATAAAGGGCAAAAAAGACAGCATATCTGAGCAAGCCGTGCACTCTGCTTACCCAGAAAGGCTCCGATCACTCAGAAACAGACCCTCATGCAATTTTTTGCATATTCTCAACAAGTCAGCAAGTCCCAGGCTTCTTCAGTGACACTGGGGCCAGTATAACCTTATTTGAGATCACACGGCCAAGAGGGAAACAGAGTCCATGAGCAATACTTAATGGACATTAACTCTGCCCCTACCCCTGTTTTGGGTTAGCTTGGTCCTGCCAGTTTTTGTAATAGATCTGGTTGATAAACTGTTTTTCCTCCTTGATGAGAATCTTTATGGGCTTCAATATTTTTTTTCCCTATTCTGTCATTGTGATGAACAAATCTTGAAAGAAATTATCAGGAAGCAGGAGGGAAAACCTTCTCTTTATCTCTAACACCTGATTTATGGTCACTGGTTAAAATATAGCCTTAGGGTAGGAGAAATGCCATGTTGAGGACCCTGTTGGGGTTTACTTAGGCTGGGTTTCTTGTTATTGGTACCCAAACTCACCAGATCAGGCAGGGCATCAGCAAAGCCTTGTGATCAGTTGT
The DNA here is from genome assembly GCA_033628505.1 of Tringa tobata. Taxonomy (NCBI): domain Eukaryota; kingdom Metazoa; phylum Chordata; class Aves; order Charadriiformes; family Scolopacidae; genus Tringa; species Tringa tobata. The sequence goes on from JAHREE010000449.1 coordinate 159,651, forward strand.
AGCTCTCTCCACTAAGCCAGAAGTGGTGGCAGAGCAGATATAAGTCTCCTGCTCTGAAGTTGAGCCCATGATCCCATGTTGCTGCAGCTGATCTCTATTTTCTTTAAACTCTACAGACAGCGTCTTCAGAACTTAATTTGATTTTGATTGATTTTTTGAAACTTGAAACACTTCTAAACTAATTTTCAGTATATTACTCTTGTCAACTCTTAAAGATTTTGTCAGTAAGAATTTGCTGAACAGACACAGTAATTTTGTTTCTCATTTTGGCAGATCACCCCTAAAGAGGAAAGTGGGGAGGAGGGGGTGTTATTATAGCTGCAGTTATCAGAATACACGTTGCAATTACTCTGCTCCTATTTATGGGGCATTTCAGAGCAATTTCTGAGAGCAGCCACTAGGAACTCAAGCTGTACGTATGTGTGTAAAGCTGACTATATAAAGCCTCACAATTTGCTTGTTACCCCACTCCCAGAGGGATTTTTAACTTTGAGGGGAGTCCACACCAGAGCTTGGGTTCTGAGATCCCTCAGACCTAAGATCCACCTCGTACTGGCTGCACCACTGCTTTCTAGGGCTGAGTCCCACACAAGGGCTAAGGAAAAGAGGCTGTAACACTGTCTGCGAGAGCACTGTCTGAGGACTCCTGCAAACATCATTCTCACTGCTGCTAACCAGTTGTGATGTGCTACAAGTGACTTAGTTGTCCCATCACAAATGGTAATGTGTAGAAGTCAAGGTGAAATGGGACATACATTCTATAGGGAGCAAAAGTGAGGAAGAGGTTGTTACATGAGAAACGTTTTTAACCATAAACATTATGAGTGATCTCCTCTTAGATGAGGTAAATTGACACATTTTTCAGGGACTGGATTAGTCTTCTGCTGGGTTAGAGAGCTGAGCTGGCTCATTGAAGAGTCTAGTGAGCTCCAGAGCTAAGCAAAGGGATGTGCACAGCCAGGACAGAGGCAGGAGGTCCTGCACAGCATGACAATAGGTTTATAACCATCCCTTTTTGACATCAGTGAGTTGTTAGTGCAGCTCAACTTTCTCTATGAAGCCTTCCCCAAGGAGGAGAAGCAGAGACATCACCTCATTGAAAGGCAGCCACTTCTGTGGTACAACCTGACAGCTCTCTACCCATGGACCATTTGTACAACCAGGAGATGTAAAGCATCTCACTGCTGTCCCTGACAAGATAATTAGGTTTTCTTTGATTTCTCTTTTTCCCTCCTTCACCTTTTTTATATATGGATGTTCTCCCTTGTTTATGAGCTTAATTGCACAGCAGAGGCAGGCATAGAAACCTGATAGATCCAGTGACCCCCGTGACATGATCTGCATCAGTATGCATATGTTTTGCTCTTGTTGTGGTTGCTGGTAGCTCACAACTCGGTCCTCTGCCTGGTGTGCCCTGGGAGCTGTATCTCTTAGGGTCTCTTAGGATGGTGATATTAAAAGTCCATCACTGAGCAGCTAGAGAGGAATAGCATTAGGGATATAAAACGACATGTCCATTGCTGGCTGGGGTATTAAAAGTGAATGAGGAAGTCTGGATGGGCACAAGCCCTGACTCTGCTGCAGCAATCCCCATTTGATGAAGTACTTAATGAAGGCAGCTTTTCAGGGATGCTTATTCCTCCTGGATGTCTCAGCTGCAACCTTTTCTTCCTTTAGCCTGTTGCTTTCTGAGCTGGGAAGTTTAACTCTTAACCTTTTGTCTCTTGTGCTTTCCAGATTACCCTCACAGGTAGGATGTCGAGGGAAGAGATTTATATTTTAAAAATGGGAAAATCCCTGCTGAGCCATTAAGCCCAGCTTTAATTTTTTTTTATCTCCAAGGGCATGTTCATTCCGCTTTGTTCCCTCCTGCCCTTCATTGTTTTTCTTTCTTCTTTCTCAGGGAAAAGCTTTTCAACTCAAACACTCAAATATGCTGATTGGCTTGGGCCATTCATGCAAACTGGAATCTTGAAAATTGCAGTGCCCTTTTCCTAAAAAAATTGAAAAAAAAAGTTTTTTTCTTTTTTCCCTTTTGAAATACCAAATTGAATGGGGATGAGGCACAGCGAGGGGCTTTCTACTGTCTGGGCTGGAAGATCTGCTCAGCATTGCTCTCTTCACACCTCTATGACTTGTATCTCTCATCAGTTATCATCATGGAGCTGTTCGATATTGAAATGAAACTGCTGGGGATCGATAGCAGAACCACTGAAGAGTGTTCTGTATGACTGACACTTCTCTCATTTTGTGGGCAGGGAGGATGAGTCAGGGTGGGGGGAGGCAGGGAAGGATGGAGGCTGAGGAGGGATGCACACTAAGATGTTTGCCATCTCAGAGAACTTTACAAAACATTCAAACTTAACAACCTACTCCATGTATCACTGATGTGCTTGTGGGGGACATTTTTTGCTCCTAATGGAGCATTTCTCTGAGCAGTTTGTAAGCCCTCTAGTGGGGTTTGCTGTTTCCTCTGTTTTTTGAAAGCTGCCACAGCCAGGCAGAGCAGATAAATATATGTAGATAGGTTGGGCACGTTTGGGTTGAGTTAGTAAACACAGGGATTTTAAGATGCGTCTGTGCTCATGTAAGTTCATTGTGTTTTTATTGTATAAAGGATGAAGACACCATGCCTGTCTGCACCAATGGTTTTCACATCTTGCAGTTTGTTGACTCCCTAAGTTTTTCCCCAAGGGAGGCATAGACCCTGCGTAGCAGATGTGAGCTCTGTCACAACAGACTTGATCTCTGTAGTTACCACTCACGAATCCGTTAGCAAAATAATGGATGGCCTCCAAGGATTCACAGACTCCAGACTGAAAACCACCGGACTACAGATTTATGGGCACATCACTTCCCTGTGGCAGCCTCTTCAGAGAGGTGAAAGGGAGAATTTCTTGGGAGCTGAGGGCAGCTCCTAAGCAGCAAAGTCCTGCATGTTCCACATGGGCTTTTTTTACATCCACAGGCATGTTCCAGATGGGCTTTACAGTGATGACCCCACAGCTAAGCATAATTTGGACCATGAAGCTACAGAATGTATAGTTGCTTCCTGTATACTGCCTCCTCCCACCAAAGGAAACTGAAATGTACATGGAACGTTTAGGAATTTCTTTTTCTCTGAAAACATACTTATGAATCTCTACAGAACAAGACCGAGAGGTTCCCATTAAAAAGGCCAAATGTTTATGATTTTTTTTAAATGAAAAATTTAAATATGAAATGTACAGGGCTATAAGAAACAAAGGCACAAAAGCATTTGTCAGGCTTTTCCCAACAGCAACACAAACCCAGCCACAATCAGAATATTGGCCTGATTCAGCTTCACTTTCTACGCTGGATGCACTACAGCACAGCCCTAGCAATCAACTAACTGTTTTAAACTCTCTTACAAGGCATTGGCTCCTAACTTTTCATCCGTTTAGTTGGGAAATCACAACTTAAATACAGTGCTGTTGGTCCCGAGAAACCAAGCAGCAGACCTGCCTGCGCTCAGTGTTGTATGAGCTGGGACCAGACCCCTGATCTCAGTTAAACAATTAAATGCCATTTCTCAACTCCCCAGGTGTCTTTGCAGAGCTGGGCCACCTCTCTGCTCTTCGCAGGGGTGCTGAGTGATGTACACCTACCTCACCTATACTAAATGACAGCCCGTGACCCAAATATCTGTTATAATTTTAGTCCCTTGCCTGCTGCTTATTACCAGGTGCCATCGGCAATGGAAGGAAGTGATTTTGTTTTAAGCACAAGGATATTTTCGTCCCTGGCATCATTATGCTGACCTCACCGGAGCTGGAGCTGCTCTGAGCTTGGCCTGGCGTGTGCCTCTTTGAAGCTGCTGGTTTGCCTGGCCTCCCTCCTGCCTGCTTATCCTGTGTCCCCAGTGAGGGCTCCTCCAGCATATGCTACTTCCCAGCATGATGCTTGCACAATGTAATTATTTGAAGTTGTCTCCTCCAGTGCTTAGTTTTCCATTGTTCTGTCTTTATTTTGCTTCCAAGGGCTTACTTCCTCCTTTTTTTTTGTTTTGTTTTGTTTTGTTTTCTCTTCTCAAGAAATTGGGTGTATACAATGATTCGATCTTGTCCCTAGGCTGCATTTGAAAGATATTGTCTATTTTCAGAATCCTCAGCTGTGTTTATGCTCCAGGCTCCAAACCTCTCTCTCCCTTTGAAAGAGGGAGCAAATCCTCCCTTTGCCTCCTGCCCTGCAGAGCCACTGGCTCAGGGATGGGTTGTTCCAAACAACCATTAACCTCCCCAAAATGTGGGTCACTTTCTTTTGCAATGACAGGTCTTTCTCTCCGTCTTTTCTGCACCCTTTTCTATTCTTGTGCTTGTTACAAACACACCTGTACACAAGTCCTTGTGAGTTTTCCTTGCTGTTGGGCAACCAAGCTCACCATGAGAGGGGAGGTGCTTTGTGGACCTCAGAAGACAAAACCAGGCTGATTGTGGCCATCAGAAAATATCCAGGTCGCTCCCTGTCAAAGTCCTTGTCAGCCACATTGGAAGGGGAAATGATGGAGGTCTATAGCCTCTTCTGGCAGACCACATGTAGGCAAAAAGCTGTAGGTTGGCCCTTCAAAGGGTGAGATAAATTGTTTAAGGACATCTGACACTGATTTTTGCAGGGATAGGAATCTATGGAAAAGGGTCTATTGCATAATCAGCAGCTCCTGCACACGAAGCCAATTTCTGTCACCCAGATGTGGGTAGTTTGGTTGCTGTTCTCCTTCCCTAAAGAAATGTGCTCAGTCTCTGCCCATACAGAGGGTCAGTGATTAAGGGACCTCATTGGGTTCATCTACTCCATTTGTCTCCAAGGACATTTAAGGACGGGTTCCAGTGGACCTGAGCATGCCTTGTTGCTTGGGTGACTGGTTGATTGTAGATCTGTGGCATTGCTATGGTTTTGCACAAGACTTCCATTTGCATTAGTCCACAGGGAAATGTGTGAATCCCTCAGGGTCACACCGGAGACCCTTTGCCAACCGGTTGTTTATCTGAGGTTAAACCAACCCTCAGTAATCCTCCCTGATGGATTTTGGGTCAAGGTGGTTAACTGATAGCCTGGGAGGTCATCAGGAATTGAGTAACCTTCCTCTCTGCTCCCTGGGATACCCACAGACTCTGGAGCAAGCCCATCCTCTGTGTTCTTTGTGTGCTGGGTCCCACTCCTCCCTGAGGATGACAGGCAGCCATCGCAGCACTCGGAGTGAATCCCAGCCCCTTGCATTAATTCTCTCTCACATCTTGAGAGGAGTATGACAGCAGCAAACCCTTCGAGTGAATCCTAGCCCTATATTAATTCGCTCTCAGGTCCAGCTCTCTGATCTGCTGTCATCTGAAAGTGATACTAATGCCAGGTTTCCATATCCAGCATCCCGCTGTGCCTCCCGCTGCAGTCAGAGTCATGCTGGGAGAGATCAGCTCCGCTTGAGAAGGGTAAACCAAGTGCTTGATTTCAAACAGCATCAAATAAGTCAAGAGAGAATATGTGGCGGGGGAAGAAGGAGGGAGCGAAGGAATGAATGGTTGGGAACACATTCCCTTGAAAGGGGTGAGTGGAGAAGAGCACAGGCAGGCTTATTTCTATTTCCGATCTCTGTCCATCTTTGCTACCACAGCCCTGGTTCTATTCCTCCAGTTGTCCCAGTTCTCTCTTGCAAGACCAATTTCCTTGCCCCACATGAACCTAACTAGTCTTTTTCCACTGCAAAGACAGCCTAATAACCCCAACGTATACGAGCACCCCGGTTCTGAGGAAAAAGGATGAGGCTGTTTGCTGCAAATGCTAGTGTGCTCTCAGCCTCAGAGCTACTTTCGTGCTCAACTGCCTACAATGCTGCAAGGCACAGGACTTGCCAGGGAGATGGAAAGTCCAGTTCACCACCAAATTAATGGGCAGTGGACAGGTTGGGGTGGACTGTCCAGCTCTCTTGCCAGTTGACGGCTTCTGACACCCTCTTCATCATGTACTGTCCAACCAAGCAAGGGGGAGGAAGGTGAATGCCGATTTAATTTGGTACTCCAAGAAAAGAATAAAGATACCTCAATATAGACATCATCTTTCCTTCAGGAAGTTCCCTGAATATTTTACTGGCCAGCCATGCTGTAATATTTTTATGAAGGTCAGTAAAAATTACTTAAGAAAGCCCAGAAAAAACATTCATAACAAGGAACAGTCACTGCTAAAAAGAGCAGGAAGGAGCTTTCAACAGATCCAAAGTGTTTTGTAGTAATGCCTGCTTTGGGCTGGTTTCTTCCCCCTTGTGTTTTATTTGCTCTGTGTCTGGATAGCTTCAGAAATCTAATTTCCAGAGATTTTTTTTTTCTAGCACTTTTGGAGAATCAAACTCTTGAAGGGGTCCCAGATTGGGAAATCTTAGAGTAATAGCCTCCATACCCTCTTGTCATTTCTGGCAGTGCTGCTGCAGAGGTCCAACACACCCCACTGCAAAGGTGAAGCACCAAGTCAGGAGTAAGACTTGTGGTCCCAAAGAGCTGTCAAAAAAGGACTGAAGATCTCTGCCAGAGAGAGGGTGGATCTCTGTCCACCCCAAGTGGACCTGGGGTGCCTCCCTCCCCTAGCGATGTCTGAGCAATTACCACCCGGACTGAGTGGGAAATGTGGTTGTGTCTGAGCACTCCTCACCTGCTCCAGTGCGAGGTCCAGGGACTCCATCTAAGATGTCAGAGGAAGGATACACTTGATGGTGTGTGTGGTCTGAGAAGGGAGAGGGACTGAGGTTAAGTCTCCACTTCCTCATGGAAGTGGTCATGGGACATACATGCTTTACATTCATCCATCTTTCTGGGGAAAATGGGAACCTGCAGGACAGGGTCAATAGAAAACCAGTAGAAAGATGGTATCTTATATCTCCAGAGTGGCTTCTGATGTCTACCTTGCCTGAGAGCTCGGGGCTGAGTCTCCCAGCATCCACACTAAACAGTCCCTCATGCCTGGAGAAAACCTTCTGCAATCCTCCATGGGCAGGGTCTGTCCCCACTCCTTTCGGTGTTTGTGGCAGCGTGGCTCTCTCCGCTGGCTGCTACCTTATGCTGTGCCACTTCATTTGCCCCGATGTTCCTTTTTCTAAATGGTAGGAAATCAGTGCTTACCAAGTGCTGGCCCAAAATTTATTTGACTTTAATTTCCCTTTATGACCCCGTTTGCTAATCTCTCTTGCACAGATAAAGAGAGGTAACCCAGGCACCATTACCCGTGATGTGGAGAATTTTCTGCAGTTCAATTATAATCTCTTTTTTTTCCCCTCTAGCAACAAAATCTCTCTGTCTCCCTCTCTTTCTCTTCCTTTAGGCTTGTACTCATAATTCTCCCTCTCTCGCTCTCAAGATGAGGTTAGGTACTTTTGTGGTGCCTTCTTGGCCAGTGTGTTTGTGGAAGTCAAAGCAGTCAGTGTTGGAGCAGAAGGTTCAACAACGTGCACGTGTTGCCTAATGCGTTGCTGGGAAATGCGCAGAGGTGTGGTGCAGGTGAGACACAAGAAGTGAACGGAATAGATTAGTGCATGGAAAGGACTTGGAGTTCTGCACAGACATCTCTTTCTGGATTGCTTTCAACCTTTCTTTCTCTAGAAATGCCAGCGTGATGAGTAGCAAAAATGCTGCTGAATTGATGGTTTAATTTGACTCCTTTTTTCCTGTTGCCTTCAGAGACATTTTAAGGAAGGCATCTGGTTGTAATCACGCCGTCCCTTTGAAAGGCCGTACTCGTTTGTCTGCAGCTTCTTTGAAAGGTGAGTAATTCTCAATGCATTTTTCTTGGGCACCACTTACCCTGGCAAGGAGATCTTTCATGTATGCTTGTGACCTTTAGGACAGCAGGGCTCTCGATATATCTTCAGTGCCTGTGTTGTCTTTGTCATGTGGTGATTATTTGCAAGGGTGAAAGAGCTTTGATTTCAAAGTTTGGGCCCCAAGAAAAAGAATTTTTGTATTTCTTCTCTGATGTTTTTTCTTTTAGTTCTTTTATTAGGAAGTTTCTAATTTTGTGATTAATTTTTTTTTTTCTTTTTCATTTTGTAGTTTAATTTACATTAAATTCAAACCAAAAAGGAGAGAAGAAGAAAAAAAAGAAGGTATATCTCTGCATAATGGTGAAACAGGCTTTAAAAAAAAGACATCAAATAACATAGTCCTGACTTGTAGATTTTATTATTACTAACAGTCACTGTTAAAATAGATCATCATTATTTAGAGTTGCTAACTAGACCTCCTTAAAGCACAGTCTTCCCAGGTTTGTATTTATAATGAAAAGATGCCCAGCCCATTAGCAAAGATTGGTTGCACCTGAACTCAATTAGGTAAATAATAGCTGTCTGGAGGCGGGGCTAAGCCCCTATCCCCAGATTCACACTGGGTCTGTCAGAAGTTAATCTGAGTGGCTGCTGCGTGTCTCAGTTGTGTGTTACAGGTCTAAGTCAAAAGCCAATATCTACATGGTTCCAGACTCATGGAAATACGGTCTGAATCCAAAAGGTCCTGTTGCATGTGTAGGAAGACAGATGGTGGTTGAGCTTGCATCCTTCTGGTAAGATGAAACAATTTATCCCTAAGCTATCTCTAATGAAAAAGCATCTGAGGACAGTCTGAAACACAGGTGTTCTGCGAGTGACCAGTTATAGAGACTAGGCTGTTTTTATTTTTCCGTGGGTATGGCTAGAAATAAAATGCACTTGTGTTTCCACAATTGTCTGACAAGCCTGCTTTATAAACCAGCAAGTTTTTAGCGTAGACAGCACAAGATACCCACATACTGATCCCTGTCCTCAGGCATTTCATCCAATTTCATTGTAGGATTAACTTCTTTGCCATAAGATTGGCCTATAGCATTTATTTCTTCAGTGCTACTGTGAGGTTTTTCTCAGCAAAAGCAGCAAAACAATGACCTGCTGTGTATTCTCAGGGTATTTTAATGATCCTATCTCCATATCTCTTAAAATTTACAATACAGCTGAGCTCTGACTGGCATATGGTTGTCAGCCGAGAGAAAACCGTGCAACTAGGAAGCAGATCAATGTTGACATTGTGGAGGCACCTCTGGAAAGAATTAATCGGGTCTGATCTTTGCATACCCTCTCAGTATGGATTTTCATTAGACGCAGTGCTGTTTCCACACAGAGAGAGTCCAAGGTGCTCTCCTCAAGGTCAGCCCACTGAGGTTGATGAAAGCTATATAGACTGTAGGCTTCTTTGGGCAGAGACCTTGGCTGTCTTGGAGTCCTAGTAGCATGTTCTAAGGGGGCTACGGTATCTGGGCAGGGCACTGTAGTACCTAAACCAGGTGTGAAAGTTTAAAAGAGCCTTTTAATGCCTGGGAAATGGCTGTGTTGAGGGAGAAGAACTGGGATTTGAACTTGTGAATAAATTCTTCTTTTAATCAGGGGATAAAGGAAACCTTTGGGCCCCTGGTTCAACCTTAATTTGAGACCATTAGGTAGACTTGACCTCCAGTAGATCACCTGAGCTGAGATCTAGGTTGCCTTCATCTCATCAGTTGGCTAACTCAGGCTACCCACACTGTATCGTGACTTGTCACAGTTTATTTTGGCTGGTAGCAGAGATATACGTAAACTCACACTGCATCTACAGCTCCATTGCTCCTAAAGGTAAAATCGAGCCCTTCATTAGTGTTTGTTATTAGTAGCTGTTAGTTGTAATTGGGCTTAATGATATGTCCACAGTGAAGCACAGAACAGTCGTATTCCTTAGACAGAACTTAAAACACCCTAATAGGAGAATGCACAATGTACCATATTTCACGTATGTTGTATTTCAAGACAATGTCAGAATAAGTAACATGAATTTGGGATCTAAAAGGTAATCTTATTAATTAACAAAACTAATGCTATCTAGTAAACAGATTCTGCATTTGTAATAAATAATTAGTCATCACAACAATTTCTTAATGGGCTATTAAGTGACTTAGGGTGGAATTCTCAGCAGCTGACATGTAAGTATCTAAAACAAAAAAGTCTCTTTTCCAAATAAATAATCATCTAATTAATATTGAAAAGAACAGCCTGCTTTCACTATTTCTTGTGTCTTTAAGAACAGAACAGGCTTATAAAATAGAAACCTATCCAGCACATGCTGACTGCTGCCAGAAACCAATTTTTCAAGAACTGTCATTTAGAGTCATTAATTATCCGCAGGTCCCATTCGCTCTGAATCAGTGACAAACTTTGTGAGATTTTTGGATGGTTTTAATTAATGCATGAATATGAGCTGTAATATGCTTCTTGTTTGAGCAATTATTGTCCTAGCACAACCCTTGAATTAAAGGATTGGGGGGGAGAAGAAAAGGGGATGCTACAGGCCTCTGATCAGAACCAACCTGTGGAGGAGCGTGTGGGTGGGTGTAGGCTCACACGATTCCACCCTGAACCTACAGTCTGAACCTCTTGCCTGGGAAAGCTGCTGTGACTACGTACACCTCTTCCCAATGCAAGGGCCTACTGAGGAAATGTTGCAGCTGTACAAGGGCAACAGATGCTAAGATGCAAAGCACATTTTTTAAAAACTAATGCGACAAGTATCTTACGCTTCCATTTCAAGTTTAGTCAAGATGCTTGGAGGTTTTTTTTCCTTTTTAATTCAATCAAACTTCTTAATTTCTTTCTCTTTTCTTTTTTTTTTTTTCTCCTTTTTCTCTTTGTACCTCACAGACATAATTAAAACCCAGATGCATTGGACTCATGAGCAGGACAACCAGAAAATTTAAGTATCATTGACCTAGTTTCACCATACTGGCTGAATAAACTGTCCAAGGCCTTGTGCCTATGAACAGATCTCTCAGTGATGATTTTATGGTTATAGCTCTATCCTAATGTGACTACCTGGCCTGGAGATGGAAGATACCTAATTTCTGGCCACCTCAAGCAGACATAAAGGAACTTAGGTCTTCCATGTCAGTGGTTTAATGGGTGGAGTTTTTTATCTCTCTCAAATAAGGCATATATTGCCATTCCAAGCAGAATTTGTTCTGTATTTAATAGGCACAAGCTGAACAGTAGAACAGACATCAAACACCCAGTTTTTAGAGAGACAGATCAGAAGGGTGTTGAGTCCATCAGAGCTTTTACACTGGCACAGCTATGTTGGTCAGGGAAGCAATTGTTTTTTTAATTCACATAGTTCCTTTGCCTTCACAGTGATGTAAAAAAATGTGTTTGGGTGTATGCCTTTGATTTCACAAGGACCACACTTTCACTCATAATTTCACTCAAAAGAGTAATGTTATTCTGCTCCAGTAGGATGCTGGATCCTATTTAACTTTCAGACCTTGTCTTAAGCTGCCACATTTTCATGAATATACTGGTGCCATTTGAATGCTCACGAGTAAGGGATAACATGACTCTGCATAGCAGACGAGTCAAAAACCTGGAGTTCTTGCTTATGATAATTTTTTTTGGTTATTATTTTTGCACCCTGCCAGCTGTTGATCTTGCTAATGTGCCGCTTATCTGCCAAGCTTTGTTCCCTCTTGCCTAATGGACTGTACAAGAAATTAAGGGCCAGTGGCTGGTTTTAAAGCTAATATTGATGGTCGATAAAGAAGAAATGCCCTAGACCACTAGATCTGGAAACGTAGCAGTGCTGTTGTCAAAGATGATTGAGAGAAAAAGGTGACAGAACAGTCTTGTTTCACCTTTGATGTACTTATACCTCTTGAACACGTGCAGAAGTTAAATCTTAAGAGTTATTGCACATGCTGTGGGACTGACAAGGATTTGTGGCCTGGTAAAATATACTACTCTTCACCCAGAAAACTTTGTATCCCATGAGAGGTCGCCTGCTTCACATGACAGAGCATAGCCATAGGCAGATGGAGACATTCTCCACACCCTCTTGGAGTTGATCCTCAACCATGGAGTTTGTTTAACTCCAACTTTCTTGGTCAAGTCTGAGAAAGGTGTGTTAGGTTTGGGAACCACCTTGCTTACTATTATCTTGGAGAACAGGCAAGGTGAGCTGCCCTCAGTCCCGCACACAGATGTGCCCATGAAAAGTTAATGGATAGTCAAAGGAAGACCGTATCCTTCACTGCAGGGAGTGCTCAGTGGGAAGGGATGGCTGGATATGTGTTAGATGGTGTCTTTTCCTCTGGTAGAGAGCTACAGCTTTGCAGCAGCCGGCAGTTTGCTGCCAGCAGCCTGGCTCATTCTCATTCAAGAGCTGAAACCGAGGATGTTGCCAACTCACTCCTATTGCAGGGGCTTCAGGAAGAGACGGCGTCTCCCCTGAAGCCCCTTCTCAAACATGTTGGCCCTCTGCTTTGTGGAGCCAGCTCTCTCTGTCCTCTGTGTCTTGCATCTCCTTTTTTTGGCTTTGGGATTTCTTGCGGACCCTCCGCTCCCCCTTCCAAGCACCTCTTGGTTATTAAAATGCAGCTCAGGATAGTTCACTTTGCCTGGTACATTATCATTCCTCGTTAGAGACCCCTCCAGGGCCTGTGATATGCCTGCGTCGACTTTATAATTACAAAGTCAATTTCTAAACAGACATTTGCAAATAAGTCAATTTAAATACCGAGATTTGCAAACAATAATTAAGCAGTAGCTTCTTTTTTAATATCTATATATATAATTAATGCCCATGGGCTTTTCATTTTACCTTGCGACTCTGTAGCTTGCAATTGTTTGTTGAACTAAACCATTCTCAGAAAGCAAATCAAATCACTGATGGGTTTTAAAGCCGTTTAAGAACATGCCCTACCTCTCCCTACCTCATTCCACCCCAGCTACAGGAGCCATTTCTTATGCTGTTCCCTGTCCACTTAGCAACTACTGGGAGGTAGCGTCAGGTGCCTCATCTGAGGGCAGCTGAGCTGAGGAGCTTTCCTCTTCAGCATAAGGATAGTGACCTGATCTGCCAAAAAACTATTCAAAATAACAGGAGACCAGGGAAGACAACATTAAAGAAGCTGAGCAGTAGAAGTAGTCGGCAAGCACAAGGGGAAAAGCATCTGGAGGAGATGAACATAGTCTACCTGAGGTTCCCTCCAAGCATGTGCAGTGAGAGGGCTCAGAGTGTTGAGTGAGGAACGAATGGGCCTCATCCCAGAATGGGCCCAGGAGAAGGAGACATGTCTCTCCTTTGAGAAAGGTCCTCACATTGTCCCTTGTCACCGCACTGTGGTCTCTGTCTATGGTCCTGTCACAGCTCTCCTTGCCCCCCTGCTCTTCTTTCCCTAGAGACGAGGGTATGGTAGGACTCCCATATGTCACCAGCCTGGGATCACCAAAACACTAACAGCATCATGGAAGCCAGGCTTTGAGACCATGGGAAGATGAGGCATGAATAGCTGAAGCTGGATATAGATAGGTGAAATAGGGTTGCATTTCTTGTGAGGGTGCTCCTTGATTTCCACCCTGATGGCTCTGCCTCCTTTAGATGCTTTGTAGAGGGTACAGCACTGTCTCCCTTGCGTAAGCCTTGTTATCCCCAAGGCTATTCCCAGCTCTCTAGAGAAATTTTACTCCTCCTTCTCTCTCCCTCTTTTGTCAAATCTCCTCTGGGTCTTTACGTTCTTCTTAATCTGTCCAATGACCTTGATAAGATCTTAAATCCTATCTGGCCTTCATTGATTTCTAGTTTTCCTTTGTTTTCGGTGATGCTGTTGCTTCCCTCAGCATGCAGAGTCCGTTGACTAGAGGCCCTATTGCAGTCACAAGCACTTTGGATTTTTCACAGCACAGCCCATGCTGGCCAATTTTCTAAGCCTCTATCCTCTCATACCACCTGACCCATGTTGCTTTCGGCTTTCTTTTGCTGCATTTTTTTTCTCATGCCCTGGCTTTCCTGCCTTTCTTCCAGTCCTCACAACAGGAGATGTTTTGCTTGGTCTTTTCTCCAGCCCATTTGACCCTGTGCTGTAGCTTCCTTTCTGACTCAGGGATCACTTACACGCCTGTGGCCCTTCACAGCAGGGGGACCCCTGGCTCGGTGGCATGTCCTGTGTTAAGATTTGCTTCCCTTACAAAAAGTCCTCCTGAGCAAGAGCAGCTGTCTGTGGAGCGAGACTCCACATGGCACTAGACAAACATGCCTGACCTGCAGCATTCTTCAGCTTTGACATCGTGCATGAACGTGTTGTATCAAATTCAAAAATTTCTGGGTGATAAACAGGGTTTCAGCTTACAGTCTTTTCCTCAGCAGAGGCATTTGATATTTATGTTACATGTGCACACATACGTATTTGGTGTAAACTTATATCAGAGTCTGTGAGGAGAGACCACGATCTGGTAATTCCCTGCCCTGTCCTCTCTGAGTTGTCTCAACAGGTAATAGGTGTGTGGTCAGAGCACCGTACCCCCCTGAAGGGTTTTTGGAGAAGAATACATCTCCACAGGGTCTTGCTTAGAAAATAGTAAGAAAAGGCTGAATGCAAACTCTTTGCATGTGTGTCACGGTGCATTAAAGATGGATTGTTTCCTGGTTTGCACTTGTGCTCGGTAATTTCAAAGGGCTTACTCATTGTTTTTGTGTTGGTTCCACATTTTTGAGCATGCTCTCATCTTAGCTCATCAAACTTTAGCCAGCTGGGGCCCAAAATATCCCTGGCATAATCAGTTCGTTCATCCAAGTCCAAAACTTCCATTTCCCAATTCAAATAGACGCTCACGATCAGCGTATTTGAAGGGAACATGGTTCTCGGTATCATCTCGGGTGACATAGCTGAAAGCAGACTTCCTTGCACCCTGGCACTCTGCATCCAATTGCTATAAATATGAGCAACAATTATACATCCCTTCTTTTCCCTTTTTATGGGCGTGCGAGGACAATAACTTAAAGCGCTTGCTGCTATTCAGCACAAAAACAAATAACAGAACAACTCTGGCTGTGATGCATTTCAATGGCATAACTCAGACATGCCACTGTTATATTAAGTTATAAATATCTATCACTTGACAATGCCAGTGCTTTTCGGCAGGGAAAAGAGTATTAAAAAAAAAAAAGAAAAAGTGCCCAAACCCTGAATCGTGGTTGCTATAGCAATTAACAATGGGCGTCCTTCTTTGGGAGCCAGAGATGCTGATGCAGCTAAAACAAATGTTTGTGTATGGCCGTGGTGGGGACGGTGACAGATTAGGGAGTGCTGGCCTTGAGCCTCGGTGTAATCCAATTCTAAATAAATCATAAATCTAAGTGCAGACTGGCAAGCTGGAGGGAATACCAATGCGAGGAGGGTGACAGCAGGGTAGTTTCAGTTTCTGTTAGGGGCAGAGGTGAGGAGGGAGTAACAGTGGGAGGGGTGTAAAAATCCAGATGGAGAAGTTTGCAATCTGGATTTTTTGGCAAAGGACACAGCTAGCCTATAGCCACAACCTCTCACTGGTTCCCCATGGGAGTCCCTCCTGTAGGAGACCTTGTGTCCTCTAAGCACCATGGTTCTCTTCATTTCAGGGCTGAATATAAGCATTAAAGCTGAAGGAATGAGAATAGATGTGTGAAGGGAGTTCATAGCTTCTCTTCCATCACTGGACATGGCCTGTGTAATCCATCACCTTCTGCCTTAGCCCAGTCTACTCTGTTACCAGAAGGTTTGTGAGTCCTCTGGGTCCAGACTCTAACGAAATCATGCCAAGACCCCCATGGGAGCTCTTGTCATACAAGGCAAGGCAGGACTGCACACTCTGTAGTTACGGTTGGGCTAAAGAAGACCTCTGTCCTGTAGAAAATAAAACAAACAGAGGACTAACAGTGATCTGGTGTCTTCCAGCCTCCCCGACACATGGCTTCAGCCTTGATATGGAGTGAAAAATGAAAATGAGGACAGCTCAGTCAACAGCATGTCTCAGAAATTAATGAGCCCCTTTGCCTCCAACACCTGATAATTACATCTTTCAATTAAATGAACTCTCTCCCTGTCCAAGTTCTTATAAATTAACTCAAAGTGATGCATCTTCATGGGCTGCCAAAGCTTCCTTATGCCAAAATCCATGCAAGCTTCTAGGCCCTTGCAATGATGGAGAATCTGAGCCCCAGATATAGCTACAGAATTGAGTCCTGGTGTCATGGCAGCCCAATTCTTAGGTTAGCAGCATGAGCAGTGTCCATGGTCTTGAGTTCAGCACCTCATCTCCCTCGGAAATGAGGGAGAACAAAAGACCTTGGAAGACCCCAGGCTGCCAGTATGGGAATGCCATGTACAGAGCTGTTTCTTAAGTCCTGCCTTTTGCTTGGGCTTCTCACTGCAAAGTATGGGACTCCCTTGACTCAGGTCACAGCTTTCATGTGATTTCTTAGAAACTAAAGCCTTTAACAAGGTGGTGGAGTAATGGACTTTGATTTCTGGGGGGATTCATGCCATTATAGACAATTGGTTATAGTAAAAGGCTGGGGAGAAGAGACACCTGTCACTACGCTAAGGCCCATTACCATATTTTGCAATTACAGTTTGGGTACAGAGGTGCACTGAGTTATGTGTTCAATTTCTAGATGAGATCACATGTGCTCAGAGGTAGGGAAGACAGATGAGTTTCTGTCTCCTCCTCCACTCAAATGTATCTTATGACATTTCTCAGCCTCCCAGTACTACCCTGTTTCATTGCCTTCAGACTGGAGAAAACCCATGCATGAAATGGGGGCTCCTGGTTTAATTGTTTGCTACACGTAGAAGCCTTAGCCAGCTAGAGAAGACATGCTGAGTGTAGGGAGAGGGGGTGCAGACAGAGATCCCACCCCAGCAGGGTGAACGTTACAAAACCAGACAACTGCTCCGTTGTCTTTCCCTTCTCCCCTTCTCTTAAGTAACCAAGTGCAACCAATGCAGCTTAAAGCTGGGGTTTTATAAGCTTGCAATAAATCCAACCAGCTTTTCTAAAGCACAGCAGGCAGCTGATGCAATCACATAATTCAGCCCAAACTCATCGGACAATGGCTAGGAACACTGAGGATGTATTTTCCTCTTAAACCCACACAGGCTTGTATTCCCACTTGCGCAGACGCGCACCATTTCAATTAAAGCAATTAGCAGTGACCAAGGGCAACTGCAAAGCTCCAATTAAACCAGCACAAAGGCTAACATGATCTACAGTGTCATGGAGCAGGTTGGAACATGTATCCCTGACAGCCGCTATCTGCCAGATTAAAGGGTTTATACACTCTCTGTTGTCCCCTTCCAGACCTCCTACAATCTCTTCTCCTTCAATAAACCCAAATGCTAATCTCCAGTCTTTGTATCTCCTCATTAATTTACCCCTTGTCAGGGGCCTCAGGGGAAGATGTTTGCTTTTTTCTTGTCTTTCTGTCCCATTTAAACCATAGCCTGCAGCCATAGTGCCCAATTCCCCTTCATCTCTTTAGGGATAGCCTGAGAGTACGATTTCGGCTTCAGTGACCTTTTCTTAGCTGTGACTGGTGCTAGACTGTGCCTTTGCTGTTTGCACTGGCAGGCTGTGGATAGAAAGGAATGGAAACAGACTGCAACAGAACAGGAAACTGGTTCTCTGCTCACATGCAGTGATTTCCTGCTGGGAAGGCCCCTACTTTGGGGGAAGATTGTGGAGAAGGGGCTGCCTCAAGCCTTCCAGCAGAGAGCCATGGCCATTTGGGGGAGAAGGGATTGCTATTTGTGAAATCTGCTCTGGATTTCTACACCTGTGAAGAGTGAGAAGCTCCTTTACCTGGATACAGACCTGAGCTTGGGATTGCTTTCAGATGGTGATTTAGACTCTTCTAGGAAATTCCCAACAGAATGGTGTGTATGTGGAGCTAGACCTTTTGGTGTTGAGACTGACTGGAGGTAGGTTTCTAGTAATGGTGTCTGAGCTCTGACCAATATCCTATTGTCTCAGACCACCTAGATATAGGCAAGGCTCTCCCAGCCCTTTCTCAATGGCTTGACCCTTGTGTTTAGACTCCATACCATCCCTACTTAGTATCCGGCAGCACTGAAACACTCCAAACAAGCCATTGCTCACAGTCTACAAACCACTTTTATCAGGATTTGTCATTAACATGACATTGCATCAAAGCAAGGGCAGAGACTAGCACAGATTGCCTCTTTCAGACAGAGATTGGAGTGAGACTGTGGAAGGAGGGACAGCTAATGACAGGGAACCTTTCTGAGGATGGGGGAAGATTGTCATGGGGACGTGACTGCACCTGGAAGTCACAGCCAGTGGTTCAGATCTAGCAGAGACTGGTATCAGGGTTGCAGTGATTAGCCCCTGGCAGCTGTTCAGTGGCCAGAGCTAAATGGTCAGGTCAGATCCTGAAGCAGTCTCTCTTTGGTTCCTAGTGTACCCCTACTTATACAGCAAAATCCACTAGTACATTTAGTGCTAATTGGTGTCCTTGTTAGCAGCCACTGCTTAAAAGTCACTTGTTGAATAGGCCCAAACAGTGAACTCTTTTCCTTAAAGGTGAGTGCTCCAATTAAGGGCTGGCAGGCAGTTGGGGTAAGATGTTTGTTCCCTGCTTGGAGGTTATGTAGAAATTTCAAGGTTAGAACCCAGAAACCTTCTATGAATTCTCTTAAAAAGAACATCCTTCGGTTCGGGAATGGTTGCGAAGGGAGAAAATCAGAGGATGTATTTAATACAGAAAAATATCTTTAATACATCTTTCTGTGGTTCTTGCATCTTTTGGCTGTGCTTAGTTTTTCTGTTCTGTTTTAGGGTTTTTTGTGTGTCAGCACTGAGGATAAAACCTGTGACATCCACTTCTTAATTTTTTTACATTGTCCCAAGTAACACAGACAAAGGGGCTGTCATGAGCTGCTAGAATGGAAATTAATTTTAAAAGCATCATCATTTATCAGTTTTATAGTAGAAAAAAAATGAGGAACTACTAAGATTAGAGCAATTGTGACAGAAATTTCCTGCACAAGAATTGTCAGAAGGTACTTGCAAAAGGGTAACGACATCAAAGTGCTCAAAGAAATTCCAGGCAAAAAACCCAAGGCCCTACTCCAAGTACACTGCACTGGAGTTTTTGCTTGTGGTGTGGGATTTGCCTCTCACAGTTTGAACCACCCAGGAATCAGGCACTGACAGTACGATGGTTATCTGACCTCTATTTGTAGTCAACTGAGGGAGACAGGTCTGTTTAGAGGGCAACTAACATCGTCAACATGTGGTGTCTGAGATGGACAGAATGGGTAGTTCCTCCCATGAGAGCTGGAAGGACTGTTCCTACAGAAACGTTTTGATTTGCAACAGCATCCATAATGGTAGTAATAATATTGTTGACAAATGCAACTATCCTTGACTGAAATGGGGATCAATGCAAGAGCAATGAGGGGCAAACCTAACAAGTGTGACAAAGCCATACCAGGGGCTCCAGCTGACGATGGTTTGAACAACACAGCCAGGAACTGGGAAGAGGAAACTCCCACAAACATAAGTGCAGTGGCATTAGGGATCAGGAGCAGCCTGTGGGTCACTTTGTTCTGCAACAAGTGGCCACCTGCAGAGAGGATGCTGTGAGTTGGGAATGGTTTGTCTCTGACTGAGTCAGGAGCCTCATTTCACATCTCTGATCTGGACTGCCACTCCAGAGGAGCTCATTAAATTGAGCATAACAGATCTTCTTCTTCCTTGACTGACTGACTTACTTTTTTTTCCCCTGCTTGGAACGAGTTAAAGGCCCCTCATTCCTCATCCATTCTTTCTATTAGGATCTTATCTCATTCTCGTCCTCCCCCTCCTCTTGCACACTCCTCCTTTCCTCACACACATCTACTTGCTCCCTCCAGGAAGCCAGCTAATTATTTCCTGAATGCCCCCAGTGTTATTTTGCCTTGAGAACCTCTCCTGCTGGGACTTCTCACATGCTTATGATTCTCTGTGTGACAAAAGGTTTCTCAGTTTAGCTTTGAATGGGTATTTCTTTAATTTCTACATTTAGTCCTTTTGCCTCATCATCTGCACTTGGGCTGAGAATAGAAACTTCACTTGACATTATCTAAACCATTATCAATTAAATCCCTTCTTAGCTGCCCTTTTTTTTTCCTAAGCTGTGTAAGTTTTGGGGTTTTTCTTCTCCTCCTTCATTCCTGCATACCTTTCATTTGTAGATAAAGCCCTTTGCCCTTTTGCATTTACTTTCCAAACACAACACGCCTTTTTGCTGTTGGGGTTTTTTTGGAGGTTTTTTGTTGTTGTTGTTGTAGTTGGTTTTATTTGTTTGTTTTGTTTTGTTAAATACCACTGCAGTGATCAGACAAGAACACAGGACTCTAGTTTATTTCACACTTGAAAGTCAGTGCACTCTCTTTGAACTTGTGCAGACATTGGTATATTTGCTGTATGTAATGGAGGTTCTCCAGCTGGGTATGGAGGTTGTACAATTGCTGAGTCATCAGCAGAGTAGCATTGATCAACAAATGAGTTCAGGTCCTGTGGCTTTAAGTGACCTACAGGCACACACAGAGTGCACAATCTGCAAAGAGGCAAACAAAACCAGCGTATCTGTGCTCCTTAGGAGAGAGAAATCAAAGCAGGCACTTGTCCATGGCCACTGAGCAGTTTTGAACCCAGACTGATGACTCATGAGTTCACCCAAATATTTTCAGATGATGTTTCACATATTCCTTGGGATGCAGTGACTGTGAGTGTACGCAAAGATGACAAAGAAAAGCAAAGGTATGTCCATCATGCTTTCATTTGCTGCGGAATAGCCCACACCTCCATTGCAATAACATCAAGATTACTCATCTCTACACAGAACGTGAGGGATGTGATCCTCTGAGCAAGACCAAATATGATCCACCACAGGGGGCGAACCCTTTGAGTGGTCATCATGTGTGCTTGCATGGGCCAGCCAGTCATGGCAGCTGTAGCTCCAACATAACACATCCCAGCTGACAGTGAAAGCACCAAGCTCATAGTAAAGATCTGGTGTGGGTGGAGGAATGCCAGAGGTAATGCAGAGCGGGTGATTAAGATTATAAATGCCTCTAGCAAGGTGTCTCTAAGGGGAAAATGTTGGGGGTGAAACAGTAACACAAATATGTGGAAACGGAGATTTATTAATTCTTATGGAACAATCTGTCTCTTGTTTTGACTTTCTTAGTTTTTCCCCTGCTGGAATATAACCCATGCAGAATTATAGTCCTATGAGTAAAAGACATGCAGGTCGCATCCTTTTGACCCACACATACTTGTCACAACTGGAAGCATGCCAAGTTAAAAGCATAAGCAACTGAGAATTAACCTAATCATAATAATTCTGCAACAGTTCATAAACTATCAAACAAACACAGAGGGGTTAAAAAGTACCAAGAATTTATGACTGGGCACATTTTTTAATACAAACTGCCTCCAACTTTGCAGAACCAAAGGACTGGAGAAAATGCAGGTAAGCAGCTGAAATCCAAACCTGCAGCTCTCTGGAAGTTCCTCATTTGGAGATGGCACAAGAAGAAACATTAATTGGTTGCTGTTTCACCTCTTTTCTTTGTTGGATCAGCTGTTAATTCAAGGCCTGTGGCCATGTCATAACCACTTTTATTGAGCTGTTTCAAAACCAAGTCCCTTTTGTCATTCAAGCAATGAAGGAGACTGCCTCCCAGCTCTGCAAAGGCTGCTCAACTTAGCCTCAGAGCACCCTGGAATCTATCAGTGCTAATTAGGGCCTACTTAAAGGCTCCCAGGCTGCTGTTACTGGTTGGAAATGCAGAATGGCATGTGAAAGCCCTTATGCTTGGCTCCTGACAGGAGCAAAAGCAAACAACAGGCCCTGCTGTGACCTCCATTTAGGAGACTCATTTACTGCACTGAAGGCATCAACTTTTTCGAAATCAAATGGACAAATTAGTTTTGAACCCCTACTGGTTAAGATGGACTTCTCACTGGGACAGTGCTCCTGCCTGGCTGCCTAAATGTTTCCTTAATCTCTGTGTCTGTGGAGTTTCTCCAGGGAGGTTGGGTAGATGACTTTGCTGGGAGGAAGAGACCTGGGAGCAGGGAGGTAGCACAGCTCCTCTCCAGCTGCCCCTGCTCTCTGGCACCAGGTGGGTACCAGCTGTCACATAACTAGAAACCACATTGCTATTTTTATCTAGTATTAACCATTTTCTTTAAGTAAAGTCAGAATCCTGTGCTCTGGCTCATTATTGCACTGTCTTTTTCACCATGATATGAGAGCTCCGTCCAGCGATGTTTTAAGCGATGTACCACACGTCTCTTCCCATCGTTCATGCTCATCTCCATAAAACTAGCTTTTTTGCTTTCTTTGGGGGAAGAAAGGGTCTCTAATTCTCCCTGTTCTTGGCTCCATAGGTATCCAAGACATCTATTTTCAGTCAAGCTTACCCAAATTCCCTGCCCAGTGGGCATGAAGCCACCTGAGGATCCCTTCCTCCCAAATTCAGCCTAGCCATAATTGCTCCCCATGTAGGCCAGCTATTGGAAAATGTGGGTAGAGAATTGGGAGCCTTAGCAAACAAAAATGACAGCATCTTGCCTAGGAATAATAATATGTTTAATTTGTCGCTCATGGGATCTTTTAGTTCTTATGGCAGAAATACCAGAGAAATATTTCCTCTTCTCTGTCTGCCCCACTGCCATCCGTTCTTTTCTCTGCATTTCTCTCTTAATCTTCCTGAGACTCAAGTGCCTATCTCATTATGAGATATTTATATTTTCCATTCTGCTGGCATATGGTTCTGTGAGCCTTCTCAAGTCTTTCAAGGGGAATCTGGATTTATTGAACGCTTCTCTCCCCTTGCTGGTCAGTGTCTGAGTTCCAGCACTGGAGGCCAGGAGGTACAGTCTGTCCTCTGGGACCTCTCTCTGGTGTCTTCAGGACCCACAATTCACTCAGGGCAGTGCCAATGGAGAGAAGCAGTGAAGACCTTCCCCTTGCTTACGAGCAAGGAGGGAAGCTGGTGGCTGGACAACCCCATTTCTATTTGAGAAGTGAGGATTTGCCATTAGTAAAAGTAGCCAAATATAGCCATAGCTGATCTGGAAAGGAAAATGGGAAGAAGGTGTGTCAAGAGGAGCCAAAAGCTGAAAGATAAGCAGAGAGGAAAGGTTTTCCTCATTGATACTTCAGTGTAAACATTTGAGATATTTCTTGTCTTTAATTCCCACAGCCTTCATGCAACAGCACAGCACTGCTACGTCCGGAGGTGCTCTGATGCTGTGCAGAAATGTCACTCTCAGTTTGTGGCTGAGAGGTGAGGCAACCTCACCCAGACTGTGGTGTAAACGTGTGTAATGCAACAAATCTGCTAGAAAACCAGACTTCTCCGTTGCTTTTTGATGAGCTCCACAAAGCTGGGAGCAGACCTGCGAGCTAGCAGAGCTGGAGGGTGGCTGTTCAGTTCGTGACCTCCTGGCTCACTCCAGGATGGTCGAGCAGCCCTTGTGTTGCCTGGCCGGAGGGACTGCAAGCTGTGAGACTCCTGAGCTCTCTCTGCCCTCCCAGGATTTGACACGGATGGTGGCAGTGACATCATGTGGTCATGGTCACAACTAGGACTCCCTGTATCAGGTCAGGATCCTGCTGTGTAAGATATTATACAAAGATTGAAAAAAAGCCTGCTCAAATATGATGAAGGTTCATTAAAAAATAGCTCTTTATTATGTTGATTGTTTCCTCTAACTCTTTTGTTTTGGAAGGAACTGAAATCCTCATGTATTTTTATGGGTAAAGAAGGATTAGGTGAGTACTGCTTCATTTTATTTATTGTGTCAATATTTATTTACTGAGTTAAAAAGTAGACTTACTAGTTTTCTTTTACGTTTAAAAACATCTGCTGCTCAGATGGTAGCAGGACACATGATAACAGTGAGACCCCAGACCCTGGAGGTATTACTAAGTAGACAAGACAGTTTCATGATGGCATCTTGCAGGCGAGGAACAGAGGGGCTGAGGTACAAAACCCACATCCTCGTATGCATTCTGAGTCCTCTATAGGCCCTGTGATGTTCAGCAGAACCTACGTACCTAAATAAAAAGCAGACCCTTTGTGGATCTGGGTGAAAACAAGGAGGGGAGGATGTGGGAGCAGTAGGAGATCTGATGCAGACGGTGACCACGACAAAGAGCTGCCACAACGGTTCTTCCTCTGGTTCACACGGTGGGAAATGGATGTCAGTTGCCCACCGGAGTGGCACAAGACAGACAGCATCACTGCAAGCTGCTTTGAAGCAATTCTTCCAGTGAGCCTCCACTCTCAGGGGTAAGGACATTTTTCTGGTGCATGAGAAAGACTTATTCTCCACAAACTGTACAGTCCACAGCCAGCAGTGTAGCTAATATGTTTGGGGAATATTCTTGAAACTTAGTGATTTTTGGCTTCAGATCTCTAGATCTCTTTATCCTTGGAGGGACCTTCTCCTCTAGGTAGCATATACTCTCCTGCTGAGTACCTGGCCAGGTGAGCAAGAAGCCCATGATGGACCTTTCCTTCTTGACTTGCTGGCTGGGGATGCCCCGAGAAAGAGCAGGGTTTGCACTGACAGGAGGCCTCATAGCCAAATGACACCTCAGTCCTATCAGGGCTGGGCACAGAGGTCCGGATGGGTGATGTGAAGAAGACAAGGTCACTGTCAGACTGAGTCTACACCCCTCTCAGGAACACTCTGAAGTCCTGCTTTTTAACTGTTGGCAGAAGCTACCTGGAAGGTGGCAATATTGTTTCTAAGGTTGTACACAGGACAGAAAGAGCTCCGTTTTCAGAGAAGTCTATTGCCACTGAGAATCACAGCGAGAAAGCTGATGAGATGAATTGATTTCATGTCTGTGAATAGCACCTCTGTAAATACTGCCAGATGCTTTCCGTAAACCCATCTGACATGGCAGTGAGGTTAGAGGATGCAGCTCCCCACATCACTTCTGTTCCCAGCTTAAGCCCAGAGGCCAAACCAAACCTTGGGACCTCCCACACTCTTCCAGTCCCTCTCAGTGCACATGTAGGATCACTGTGGTTACATGTATGTGGCAGGATTCATAGCGCCAAGCAGCGAGCTCTGTTGTGCTCACACGATGAATTGTGACACAGACCCAAAGTGCTTCTCACGAGCCATCTCCTCCTAGATTGAGACCTGGCCTAAGCCAGGAGGGAGCTTGAGGGAAGCAGATGGCAGCCTGGCAGAGTGATTAAAGCCCTAGATATCTGTTTTAATGAATTACTCACCCAGCAGATTAAATATTGCAATAGTCAGTACTATTCTATGCTGTCAGTAATCTCAGCCTTATTTACGACACTGGGGAAATGCCGTGCTCTTCCCTCTGCTGTGCATCATCAGTGCAGGCTGAACTACAAGCCAGGATGGAAAAGGGACCTGTGGATTGTGTCTGTCACCCAGAGCAGCTGTCACTGGGTACCACAGCTCAGGTAAACCACCTTGCAGGAGGATCCAGTGAAGGAAATGGGCAATGGCTGAGCTTCTGCCTCACGAAGATATATGGATGTCCTATGCAGATTCAGACCTGAAGAGAGGTGCAATTTTTATTCACTTTGCTCTGCTTTTACATCTCTCCTGCTCCCCTTTTTCAACCCATTTCAATACCTCCAGCCAGCCCTTTTGGTGTGAGAGCTGCTTTGGAAGTGCCAAATCAAAGCCTTTCTGTGGTGTCCCGCTTCTCTCTCACTCCTTTGCTCTTTACTGGGATGTTGGCAGAGGTGCTGATTTGGATTTGCTCTCTTAACAGGACTCCTGTCAGTATATTTTACATAGTTAGGCAGGCTTAACAAGCACAAGAGGAGCTGTGTGAGTGCTGGTGCCAAACCCTGCTATGTTCATCACCCATATGGTGGAGGCTACGCTGGAGATGCGGTGCTTTCTCTGCCTCACTCTTCCTTCTCTCAAGACTTCCCAGCTGCAGGGCTGGCAACCATCTATTTCCAATCCCTTGCAGGATCCCAGAGAGGAGATGAGCGTGTTCCTGCCATCAGAAGGTGAACAAGTCCTCCCCGTGCTCTCTTTATTTTGAGCTTGGGTTAAGGAAGGTGGTTACCTGCTTCCCTCATCGCTGCAGAGGTACTACTTGTAGAGGTGCTGGTAGAGCAGGACATGGTCCCATACAGATCTCTTGCAGAAGACAGGCACATTTTTCTGAACAGAGCCCTGGTGTTTGTGGGATAAGGATTCCTGAAGACACAAGAACCACTGAGTCTTGGCTTCTTGGAGGCTGTCTGGTTTCGGTATTTAATAAGGCATAAGCTCCAGCTAAGGTTTTGGGACTTGGAACAGGGTGCTGCTGATGAGGAATCTCTGAGCAAGGTTTGACATAGTTGTGATGAGTTTTTTAAGGTACCACTGAGCCTGAAATCTGGGGAGAAACTTACCTTAGGGCATCTTGCTGGTAAAACTTGGGGTCTAAAAGCAGAAGTCTCTGTGATTGCAGTGAAAAACAGAGCCAGGATTTTCAGCCAGGATTTCCTAAGGAGAAAGATGTGCTGTGCTCTGTACAGTTCACAGAGAGGGAATGCAGCCTGTCCAGCCAGAATGCCTTGGATTTACTGCACATTGACCCAGGTGTCATTCACCTGTACTGCCCAGGAGGGTCTGGTGAGCACATTGGGGTTTCTAGCTGATCCTCCAAACCCATCAGGGCAGCATTTCTTCAACTGAGCAAAATCTTGGAGAACAGGCCACACAGCCACATCCTTCCCTGGGGATTATTTTTAGAATGGACCAGACTTCCCTTTGACTAAATGTTTTGTCAAATCTGATGTCTTCCTTCAAAAATTCCAGGTGTCAACAAAAGCCCTGGGAGTTATTTTTTTGGCTGGGAGCAAGCACAGAAAGCTTAGATGGTTGTTTTGAGCCAGCTGTGCTGTTTTCCCATTCATTCATAACTGCTGCTAACAGTGAGACCAGTCAGAGAATACAGGAGGAACCAGTGCCTGGGTCCATTCCCTGTACCTCAGCTGCATGTCTAGGGAAAGCTTGGGAAAGTTTCCACGCAGTGGTTATTTATATTTGCCACCCCTGGGTTCTGAACTTTTGTGTGTGTTGGTAATAATATCCCATTACTAAACTGTAATTTATGTGTGCATCATTTGCATTATTGAACAGCTGTTAGCCTCTCTAAACTGCTTGCCTGCCATATTGCATAGATAATAATATCTAATCCATATTAATTATAAATACACAAATCGTCTCCTAAATAAGGCAAAGTTTTGTGAGCAATACAAACCAATGGGTGCCAAGAAACGTTAGTGTTACGCTTGACACCTCATCCTCTGGCTGTCATGTCATGAATAAAGAAGAGCCCACAGCACAAGTTTAGGATGGCATCTGAGCTTTAATAGCCTGCAGCCACTGCCATAAACCCTCCGGCTACGATTTCATCACATCTCACAAGCTAAACTGCACTGGGTCAATAAGAAACCTCTATGGAGAAATTGCTGCAGGAAGTGGCACTGCAATTATTATTCACTACCTGGTGTTTGTCGGCAGCAGATCTACGCTGGACTAACCCCACCTTGTGGTGTTGACGAGGTCTGGCTGACCTGTTTTGGAAGAAAACACCGATTTCCACCCTCTTTGGATTTGAAGCCCCCTAAAGCTTTGCCTGCTGGAGGTGGAAGTCTAAAATAAGCCCTTGCAGTTGGCTCGCTTTCCTCTGTTGGCTTTCTCAGACCTCTCAGGAAAAGCCTGCGGATGCCCCAGCTTCTCTGGTCCAGGCTGAAAATTTTGGTCTAAAACATAACATCCACCATCTATCCATGTGTGGTCATTCATTCTCTTCCACCTCCTTATTGAGGAATTATGCGTTGCTCCTATCATTTTCCATTTTGACTGCTTACTGTCTTCTCCCCAGTCTCCCTTTCACAATTTCAGACGAGCAAGATTTTTTCTTTCCTCTGCTCTGTGCTACAGTGCTGTATAATATAGCTGTCAAAAAAGGTCCCGTGTTTCTTCCCAGAAGCCATGTAATGGCTGAAAACTTTCTAGGGCAGTTTCTACTCATTTTGGATAGCATATAAACAGGGCAGCATCTGAAAAGCAAAAGCAACAGAAATGGCAAAATTCTCAGCTTTTTTTTCTTTTTTTTTTCTGAAGTTATAGCGATAAGGATGCTGTACTGCTTCCCCTCCAGGCATATTAGTGTAAATGCCAATGAGATCTTACCTGCAGGTAAACCAGTATACTTGTAAAGTATCCAGCACAAATGGGACTCTGATTGGAAAAACAACTTCATCACAATAATACTTAAGCTGGGGATAGCAATTTTTGTTTTCACAATGGCTAAAAATGACCATGTTTGCCCTTCCCCCTGCAAATTGTGATGTCTTTTTCTTAACAGCATTGATTTCCTTTAACATTTCAACCAAAAAAAAAAAAAAAAGAAGAGTAATTTCTGGTGAGTTGAGCCACTGAAAGACCCTAATTGTTTGCAATACAGATGATCACAGGACTCAGGGAACACTCTTAGAGATTTCATTTCATTATAGATGTCCATTCTTTCTTAGACATTTCAAGAGGCAAATTATGAAGCAGAAGGAAACCATGATGGATACTTAGAAAATGTTTAAGATCTAGACTGTTCAGCAAGATTCATACTGAAGAACCCCAAACCCATGGTTGCTCTGTAGATAGAGGTATTAGCAGTATAACGCAACCTCAGTTTCTCAAAAAATCATGAGGACAGGGGTAATAATTACATATTGTCTCAGACTCTAATACAAGCTGTGGTTAAGTCTAGAGTTTTAAACTCCTCTCATGAAAATTTTTAGTTAATAAATTCTGACTCTTCCCTCACCCCACGCACGCGTGTTCAAGGTACAAGGCACAGAATTCATTTGGGAGTGATGTATTGCAGAGAGAGGTGGCGTCTGTGCCTCTGAGGCTCCATCCTCAAATCAGATCCAAGTATGTGACTGCTCTTTGCCTCTCCTTTCCTCCCCCTCAGACCAAAACCACCCAGAGAAAGCTCTGCAGAGCCTTCCCTGCTGCTCCTGGTCGGCTGAAATGCCTCTCCCTGTCAGCCCGAAGCCTGGTCAGGGCTTTGGAGGGGAACACAGCAGCGATGCTGCACACCGAATGGAAGCAGGTCTGCAGGAAAGCTGTGGGGCAAGAGACAGATTATTAGCTCAGAGGGAAAATCTATAGCTGGGACTATGAAAATTAGATCAGGAGGATCAGTAGGAAATATGCAGTAGGGAACAATCTTACCTTGGAAAAAAAAAGAGAAGGAAAAAAGGGGTAGCTATGTTGCGGTGCTGGTTCCTATGTTGCATCTCAGTTCTTCGAGAACAGGAGGGACTTTCTCTAAAAACTCCTCAGATTGTCCCTGTTTCTCTCCGAGGTGTGTGCATGACTAGAGAGAAAGTGCAAAAAAACAAGAAGACAGGATGGCGGCTGTGTTTGGGGCTCTGTTTTTCTCCTTGAAAAGGAGTTTGACTCCTGTCTGCCTTGTCTGGGGGCCAGTAGAGGGAGACAAGCCTCTGAGCTTAATTCATTCCTGTTTCTCCTCTCCAACAAGTTCTCGGTTGTTTTTTTTTTTTTTCTCCTTTCTGCATTATTATTATTTGGGTTGAAATATTGTTTTTATGAAAAATAGCTATAAATGACCCTCACCTTGCAGTTACAGAGAAGATTAGATTAAAAATGCTGCAGGGAGATTTGGGTGAGTGAACACATGGCAACAATCCTCCTGTGGCAATAATACAAGGAGCAAATTGGCCCGGGTAGGGGCTCTGAATGCTGCGGAGTTTGCGTTTTTCTCTGTGAGAAAGTGTCTTCATCACTGCTTGCATCCGTGCGTGTGTGTAGGCTCACCAGAAGCCTAGCTTTGATGGAGGACACGCAGGCACCAAGTTTCTCAGGATCTGATGTAAAACTGCAAATTGGCTCCGTAAAACACCATTTTTTCCTG
>JAHREE010000449.1:194289-247522 GCA_033628505.1 Tringa tobata
AGCCAGGGCTTGCAGCAGCCTGGCACTGGAGACAAAGTTGGTTTGAAACTTCCTTTCCCTCAGGAGCAGCAGGGACTGGGCTGGGGAAGGGAAGGTGGTTGGGGTATCTGAGGTGCCCAGAGAAGGAATTTGGGGATTATTATTCAAATAGTAAGATTACTCTGCAATGGTCAGGGCATGTGGGAAGAAAAAAAAAAAATCTTTGAAGAGAATGCTGTTTTGTGGCTCCGCTGCAGTTTGCATTCATGTGATGCTTCCAAAGGACATTGGTGAAGAGAGGGGAAACCACTGAGGAGTTTTCTGGGAAGAGGAAGAACAGGAAGAACACTAAAGAAACCCGGTCTTGGGGAGGAAAAAGAGAGGACTTGGACAACAGGGGAGCATCTGGGGTCTTGCAATAGGCAAATACCTGATGCACAGATATCCTTCATTTGAGCATCTTCCGGTGGTTCCTTATCTGTGCAGCCCCCCGTGTCCTCAGAGGTTCCCCGATGCTGAGCTGTGCCCCTTGCCCCCACGCTGCCCTATACCCCTGCAGTAGTTCTCAAGCTGATCAGCATTACAGAGCTACTGATTACCCCCGCTTCCCTTCATTCCTGTTACAAAGCTACTCCTTTGCCCCATGTCTTCAACACTGTAGTTGCCCAAATTCCTTTTTTCTCCATGGTCTATCCTATCCCTGGGAATTTCTGAGCCCTTTGGTCCTGCAGCCCTACTTACCTGCTGTGATTTCAGGCTCTCCATCAGCACAGAGTACTTTGCTACTACAATAATGAGAGAAAAAGAAGCTAAAAACAATACTTTACATTTCAAATAACTCCTGACACATCCCTTGTCTTTTTCTAACAGAATGACAAGTGACTTTATCTTGAAAGAGAAAGAAGCCTCCTAGAGCTGTCTACATTGTCAGAAAAAATAATTTGTAAATTCTCTGATTACCTCTGTCACTGCTCAACTTTTCCATCCTTTTTCATTTCTCCCTCCTGCTAAAGTCCCTTTATGTGCTATTTCCCAAAGTGCTGCACTTACTTTGAATGTATTTAGCCAAAAGAAAACTCCCTCTCATCTAAAAGTAGGAAGAAAAAAAAAAACCCTGCCCAGAATGAATTAACATTTCTCTCTGCTGCTATTTCTCTCTCTCTGGTCCCTGCATCTGGATCTTGTATAGGATGTGAATTGTAAAGATAACTAGGTCTTTATGACTTGTTAAAATAATAAAAAAAGAATGTTAATGAGAGAGAAAGACACACAGAGACCCTGAAAGGAGGATTTGTTCAATGCAAGAATAACTAAAATATTTACTAATGAGAAGGAGAAGAGAAAGTAATTTAAAAGATTTAAAATAGTTGTGTGGGTTTTTTTTTTTGTTCATGCTTCCTTTCGTTTTCATTACATATTTCAATATTTGCCTACCTTTCCAGCGAAAGATTTACCTCAAGTGCGTACAAATTATCTGGCATTTGGTTAAGGACAATATGTCTAATTATGGCTCTAAAGACCTGAAATATTTTTGACTTAAGCTAAAAGTCAAACTCAAAAAAGAAAAAAAAAGAAAGTAAAACTAATAATCCTTTTAAAATTCATTCCCATGATCATTGTTGTACAGAACACCTCAGTGTGAAGGATTAAAACACGGTAAATGTGAGAGTGGGGAAGAAAAAGAGAGAGAAAAATGGAATTTCCCACATTATAACCTGATTTTACTCCCACTGATGGGAAAACTCTTGTTTCATTGTCTGGATTTGGTTTACATCCATCCCACACCCTTCTGGACCCGCAAGCCCATCCTGGGGTCAACACTGGGGTAACCTCCTGCCACCACACCTCCTGCATTGGGCTCCCCATCGTAGACTATGGGACATGCTGCATGTATGTCCTGCAGCTCATGGAATCCCCGGGGAGGTTCCTGCTCCACAGGTAAGGATACAGCCTGGCTGCTGGAGCCAAACCCTCCACCCTGAGCACTGATAATGAGGTTCAAACTGCGGTGATAAATAACTATTTGCCACTGTACCTCCTAGTCACTGCTTCTCCTCAACCTGAATAACTAATGAAACTCAATTGAGCATATTAATTATTTTCCCCTGGGGGTGAGGAGAAGGAGGAGAAGCAGCAACATCTCCAGAGGGTTGCCAGCGCTCCAGCAATTCATCTGCGGTTTAGAGGGCAGAGTGACCCATCCTCAGGAAGACGCGTAGGTTGCAGGTGTGCTAATTTCATGAAGAAGAAAGGCATTGCCAAATAAAGAACAGATGGCTCCAGTCACTAGTTATTTATTTCTATAATTAGTTGCAAGCTGTGATCTCAGACCTTAAAGAAATTGTCGATTTCTATGAAACTCCTTCTCGCATGGGGCAGGGTGGAAGCGAGCACCGCATGGGCTGGGCTACGGCGATGGCAACTTGCTGGCTAGGGCATACCCAGCTGGAGCACACGCTGCTCTTGGCTCCTTAAACAACTGCAGCATGTTAAAAAATGTTTCGGGCACTTCTCTGTAGCCAGTGAAGCCCATATGAACATCAAGGACAGTTTAGTCTTGTTATGTAGGAAAGCATTTAAGTCTGAGTTAAATTCAGCTCTGTTATCACCTTATTCTGCTTTTTCCCCATCACCTTATTTCTCCTCTGGTTATTTCCTCAGCTTGTCCTCTTCTGATCTCACTGCATCTGCTTCTTTTTTTTTTCCTTCTTTTTTCTTTTTTCTTTGGCTTCCCTTTTCTTGTGTTACATCTTGTCAGGGCCACACTCGGACTCCTTTTAAGCTGGGGTAGCATGATCAAGAGCCCCGAGGACTCACTCTGGTGTAGATGCAGTAGGAGTCACACCGTGCCCAGTTAATGAACGTTGGGTGCAGGCTATTGCTTTGCCAACACATCGTGTGTTATTGCAGTGCCTGTTATCTGGCCTCGAAGAGCCTGGGTTTGTTAATTCCCCATCATATCGTTAAGCTTATCTATCTGCTAAGGTAGGATCAACAGAGCAGGGGGGAATATTTTATTTCCTGCTGGAAGCATCAGGTAGGCTAAGCATTTGCCCGCCCATCCAGGCATGTCTAGTTTTTTTAATTTTTAAAAAAATGATAGCTGCTAAGCGGGAATTGTTGGTAAATGCAGGCCTGCAAGAATCTAGGTAGGTAAATAATTTGCTAGTTCTGTTACAAAGATGCCCAAAGCATCTCATGAGAATACCTTTTAATGACATAAGGCAGTCAATAAATAGCAAAAGTAAAGGAACAGAATTATAGAATGACTTCATCTATGCAAAACTTGTGCTTTTGACTTTAAAAGGCATGTTCTTTATTTTTGTTTGAATAGCTCCATACAGAAAAATATAAGAATGTATTTTTCAGCTATTTAACAACAATAACGAAATAACGCCAAACACCAGACAAAACCAGAAACACTCAAACTTAAACCTGAAGAAAATTATCTGCCTCTATGGGAAAGAATCTAATGAAATTCAATCAAATCTCAGCTGGAAGAACACAAAATGGGGGCTTTGGGCATAAATCAGACATGGAATTAATTTTGTGCTTTATTACATGTCTTAAAAATAAAGAGAGGGCACCCTACGCCTGGGAGTTCTGAACAGATTGAAATGATGTCCACAGACTGCCAGCTCTGGAGTTCAGACAAACAAGACTGGTTCAAAATCAATATGTATCCTACTGGTGATAAAAATGCCCACAAAAGCACTAGTGATAGTGAAGCTTTTTGTCTTTATCATAGCTTCCAGAGTGGGAAGATGGATATGTGCCATGGGTAATACATAAGGGACAAGGTGACAAGATCTATGAATATGGGGCTGTGTGGAGTTTCCCTGGAGGCACCGAGTGCTATGAAGAAGATGAGAATCATCTTGGTAGGCACATCTCAAAAATACAGCAGTCCTGTAGCTCACAGGAATTGCCAGAGTGAGTCAGACTTTTTATCCCACCACTACAGACTTCTGATGGAGATACCAAAATCTCTGCAAAGGCAGAGATGGAATCTGGGCACAGCTAAAATTTCGTGTTGGTTTTCACTAGTCAGAAATGTTTTCCTGCTTCTTTCGTTCTCAAACTAAACAGTGATGATCCCTTATTTGTAGCCAACCAAAATTGCTCTAAACTTTGCTAGTGTGAGCCCACTGTGATCAATGTGTGGGAAGAGAGTCTCACTCTAACTCCTGCTTTTGCTGGCTCTTCATTTTCAGTCATCAAAAAAGGTAGCACAGAGTTAAATTTGGAATTTCTACTCCAGGTTTTTATCTTAGCTTGTAACAAAACCTGTAATTAGACATTCATTATGAATGAGCAATGCCTCCTCCCAAAAAAAGCTCCAAAGTGAAAGAACACTTTCTTTAATTTGATTTACTAAATTTTCCTGAAATATTTCAGATCAATTCAGTATCAAACACCTATTTGTCTTTATTGACACACTCCTTGCTTGAGTTGTAATAGCACCAGTTTGCTGCAAAAATAGGGATAACAGAATTCCAAAGAGCATACCCAAAAATATCCTGGAGTTCTGTAATGGGCCTGATACACCATGAATCAAAAGCACAAGAGGAATTCTTCTCCAGAGAGCCTCATTGTTAAAGAAGAATAGGTGTCCAGCTTACAATTTTTTATGAGGCAGTGTTTAGTGTGTCATGAGTAAAATATGTTCAGTATTTTGTTGCATTCTTTTCAAGCAAAACATTTAGAAAATTGAAATATTTGAGCCACGTTTTTATTTTTAATCAGTCTTATTCTGGCCAAAAGTATATACTGCATGTTCATTTTCAAAATAAACAAACAAACTTCAGTAAATGTAAATTTTTCCTTTGAGAAACTGCATTCACCATTGTGTATTCCCAATTCATCCCAATGGAAAGTGTCTGAATAACTCAGTAACACATAAAGAACTGAAGGTAAAGGAAAAGAAGTGAAGCCTGAACGCTATTTGGCTAAAGCCCAGAATTAGGCTAGGATTATAAAGATGAGCGTGGAGTGTTGCAAAACCTCTTAAGTGAGGCCTAATGATTCACAAATGACATGAAATGCATAGGTTGAGTCATTTGTATCCTACATTCAGACAGCAAGGGATTTGAAAAATGTAGGAAAAGAATTATTGGCCTAATAAGCAAAAGGGCCAAAATCAGTTCTGTTTTACTTAGCATAAATCTGGAAAAACCGTGCAGGAGCCAGGCAAAGATCTCAGCCCTGGAGGTGACCTGGAGCGAGGATGGTTGAGTGCAGCCCCACGGTGGTGTTGGGCTCTCATGGGATGTGTGCGGTGGAGGATGGAAGTTCTTGAGCATACCGAGGTGGAACCTGTTGGGTACCTTCTTGGGAAGGGGATGGTAAAGCAGTACACAAGATGATTTAAAGGTAAAATCTCTTTTGAGACTGCCAGTGACTCTGGGAGCTTTAAGGCATAGATGCACAGATTCTGCTCCTAGAAAAAAAACCTATACCACATCCCCATTGCAATACAGATGTATGAGAAGCAGGAACTGAAGACCATGCACAGGCATGGTTTTCTCTCTCTATTTCTCTCCTGTTATTGAATTCTCCACATTTTTTATTTTAAATTAATTTTCTGAGACAGGGAGAAGATGCTGCCTTAGCTTTGTCCTTGTGAATAGCAGATCTTTCCTTGATTGAAGAAATATTTTTATAGCCTAAATGTGCAGGTTAAAGTAATTTTTTGACAGGTAAAATACTTAGCAGTGGCCCACAGTCAATCTCTCCCCCTCTTCTCTCCACCCTCTCATTCTGCCCTGCTAATGTTTCTTTGCTTTCTCCTCACCAGGAGGTCATACTGCTCTGTAACCTGCCAGAAGCCAGCACTCCCAGCTCTGCAGCCGATCATAAGTAATGAAACCCTGAACAGGTAGATGAGATCTTGGGGAAACTTCTTCAAACTTGCCCCATGAGAGAGAGACAGCAAGGACAGAGCAATGCCAGACATGAGCCACTGCCAGCTCCTGGACAATTTGTCCTGCCAATTGTCTCATGAGCAGGCTCTGTAAACACCACAGCCACAGCTTCCTCTCTGAGCCCCATCCCAAAAAACCTCCAGAACACAAAGGCAAAACAGCTGTGAGCTCTTCACTTGTAGGCACAGAAGCCCAAAGATATTATTTACTATGAATAAAACTCTGCTCCCTGACTAATAGTTGAGAAGCTAAGAGGGACCCTGCTCTGAAGTGGCTTGTCCTGTGCCACAGAGAGAATCTGCTCTTGTGGGATGAAATGTGAAAAAGACCAATACGTCACCAAACTGCCACGAAGTGGGAGCCCTTCAAATGACTTCAGGCAAGACCTGAAGATGTGACATCATCCTTGTCACCTGCTTAGTCCGAGACAAAGCAGGTGGAGGTAAGACCAAGGTCATAATTTATCTAACCAAGGAAACTGCTAAACTGAGCTACACAAACATCTAACCTCACTCTATCTTTCTGCCAGCCTTCGATAGGCAAATCTACCAGCACTAAAGCTAATGTGTCAGTGGCAGGAAGAACACTGTTATCTTCTTATCAGGAGATAAGATGACAACCACAAATACCTTGGCCTGAAAGACTCCTCTGCTATCACCAGGGGTGAACATCAACGTGCTTCACAAATAATCTAATTTAGGTGGATAACAGAGGACTCAAACAAGGGAGGTAAAACTCAGAGCTCTGCTGAGTTACAAACAGGACAGAAATTTCTTACATGCTACAACCCTGGCATGGCAAAACCATACAAACTTCTTTTGTCTGCTAGCACTTCTGATGTCATTGAGACAGGGAGAGAATAGCTCAGCCAGCAGGTTCCTATGCAATAGATACATTAATCATTAATTAGTATGTAAAGTCCCCAAATCTTCCTGTAACATGCAAAACGATCTCCCCTGCCATGGATGGTTTGTTTCACTGAATAATCCACTCATCTCTGTTATAATCACAGCAGGTATAACTTCCGCAGGGACTTCTCAGTGTCAACGCATTTTGGACTGTGATATCTTTGAGACAGAGAATTTTCTTTTTTCTGTGTTTTTGTATCTTCAGGTAAGTTGGGGAGCTTTTAGAACTACCATGTAATGAGTAACTGCAGTCAGTCACTCCTCCATCCTTCTCTCTCCCTGGAGTATTCAATGTCCTTGTGCCTCTCCCAGACACATTTAAAAGAACAATTTTTCTTGTGACAAGTAAGGCGAGAAGTGTGAGTTTGTGTCTGACAGGTTCAGGGAGAAGCTCGCAATGAGGCAATTAGACAAGGAAAGTGCTGATTAGAAGCACCGTCACCCATACCAAGGAAAGAAACAACTTTAAAGTAGCAGAAGGAAAAGGGAGGGGGGGAAGAAAAATAGCTAAAATGAAGCATTTGATAAAGCAGCAGGTTGTAATAAAAAGTTTCATGACTGACAAGGTCTGATACCAGCCTCAAGGGTTGCTCAGAACTTCTCTGGAGGTAGCTGGGCCTGGTTATGTCTGGAGGCAGGAGGCTGCCCCTGATGGGTTTCTCCGGCTTAACAGCTTTTCATTCCCACGCTGGGGTTGCCAGTCACCAGCTCCTTGGAGAGCTCCCCTCTGCAATCCAGACCAAACGTACTTCTGTAGGCCTGTCCATCCCTCCCTCTGGCAGGAGCAGAGTGACTCCTCTGCTTGCCCAGCACCTGTGGTCCGAGCAAGCCAAGGAACGATGCCCTGTTTTCCCACAGTGGAGATGCTCTTTGGAGGACCGTCAGAAAGTCGAGGAAGAAAGACGCTTTATGCAAATCCACCCCATGTCTATTTGACTGCCTTGGGTTAGGCAAGAGGAAACCTGTGGCCCTCCTGTCACCCTGGCCATCAGCCGCGCTGCAAGAGGTCGTCACAGAGCAGAGATGAGCCATGGAGAAAAGGCAGACTGCTGGGGCGTGCAGACAGTGCTGCTCCAGACATGCTAATTTCAAGGAGGGTTTTTTAAAAGTGTTCTTCCACACCCTGTAATTCACCCTGAGCTGATGAGGCAAAGGAAGGGAGGGAAGGAAATAACACAGCCCAAACCTTCACTGAATTGCTCTTTTTAAAATATATATTCTCCACTTTCTTCTTTCCGGTAATTTTATGCAGCATCAAATATCTGTAGCACAAGCCTGGAGTAACTGTTCCAGAGAACCTACCAAGGACTGTAGACCACCCAGATCAGATATATGTATAGCTGGATCTGCCTCACAGAGTGGTGACAACAAGCAGTAAAATATTAACAACAACACAGTAATAATAGCATTATAAAATGCATTAATCTCTAGGACTGTCACTGCACCGGAGAGCCTGGAGACAGCAGATTTCAGCAAATGCTTGCTCCAGGCACAGGGTCCTCTGATCTCCACATCAAGGAGGTGGCTGCAGAGGGGTCTTGGTGACCTGTGACGGGGCGTCGGGCAAAAGTCACTGGCTCTCCCTCTACTGTGTATAAAGCAATAGAGTGTGTAACTTACCATTCATTGCACAACTTTTCATCCCTTTGCCATGAAACGTTCCCAACCGTTGCTAACTGCTTATGAAGGGCTGAACAGACTCTACCTGGAAGCTGACCATTAAGGGGGAATCGGGCGCTTACGGCAACACCCAGGCAGAGAGCAGCAATACACGACAGCTGTTTAAGGACACCTAGTGAGACAGTGCTCTGCCTCTTACAGAATTTAGGTGAACGGACTGTAATTACCCAAATATTTATGGGTTCTCTTTATCGTATGAGTCACTGAGGGCTTGTGAGGGGGCAGACAATTTCCATTTTGTTTAGGGCAGAAATATCCCCGGAGACCAGGCTGATCTATGGAGCTGCCATATCAAACCCTCCTAGGAAAGGGAAAAAAAAAAGATAATGCATTTATTAGTCAGCTCACATTGGACTGCTCTGTGTAGAAAAGGAAAGAACTCAACTGAAAAATGCTTTTAAAACCACAATTCCATAAGCATCTGTCTCATTTCAAGTACGGCTGGGGCCTTTCTGTCTCCTGAAAGGGAAGGAGAGGGTGAATTCAAATGATCTGTAGCTCTGGAGTGCTGAAGGGGAAAAAAAAGTCCTTTCCAAATAGTACAGCATCCCTGAAGACAGTGACCAGGCACAGATAACCTCCTCCAGGGAGCTGTGCTTTCCCAGTGCTCAAGCCCTTCCCCAGATGACTTGCTCTGCTGTCCCCCTGCTGTCCCCGAGGCTGAGATCAAACACATAAGAAACAACCAGAAAAGAAACAATCATTCTTGGACATCAGGCAAACGGAGAAAAAGGGGAAAAGGAGAAGACGAGTAAGTGACGTTAGCCACCATCAACCTCCTGTTTGTTGCATTTTAGCTACCAGTCACTTTCCCCATAGCTGCACCGTTTCTGCAGGACTCCCTGACCCACACAGCAGGTTTGGGGAGCTGTGGTGGGTCCCAGCATCAGCAGGACACCGAGGTGGTGGGGCACAGCAAGTGGAAATGCTGCTTCCCACGCTGCTGCCTGCAGCCCCTGATGCTGTGTCCACTGGGTGGTAGGTGCAGCCTCCTGTGCACACTGGGACTGTGTCCACTCCAGACCTCACAGCTCCTGTGTCTGTAAATCTGTGAAAAGGAAGGGAATGAGGGAAAAGAGGAGCCACAGAGGAAGCAGGAGCAGAAACCACCCTGAAAATTCCTCTTTGTCCTTTAGATCCCCCCAGCAGCCTAGAGGCTTTCTTCAAAATGGGGCTCCGCAGCAGCACCCAGAGAGGAACATTCCCTCCTCTGATCTGCTGGTAATGGTGGTAGAGAAGGACAGTCCCGTTTCATAGGAAAGCTCTGGGTGCACTGCTGAAGTTGTCCTTAAATTTGGCTTAAGGTTTGGCTGGAGAGCAGGAGCAGTCTAACTACGGGTGCGACCACAGCTCAGTACAGGCTCGTTCTCCTGCCCAGAAGCATCCCCAGGCCAATGCTGTGGTCCCTCACTGCTGCTGTTGAGCATCGGGCAGGGGCAGGGGTGGCAGAGGAGTGAATGGGACACCCCACAGCGGCAGCAGGACCCTGCATGTGCCAGGTGCGAGGCACTACGGGTCTGGCGTTGTTGAATCTGAGGATCAACATGAGAGGGAAATGGAGAATAAAGAGCAGTAAATGAGCTGGATTAGAGGAGCTGTTTTACATAGCCCTT
Source organism: Tringa tobata (assembly GCA_033628505.1). Taxonomy (NCBI): domain Eukaryota; kingdom Metazoa; phylum Chordata; class Aves; order Charadriiformes; family Scolopacidae; genus Tringa; species Tringa tobata. The sequence continues at coordinate 204,394 of JAHREE010000449.1, forward strand.
CATTTAATCCTTTGCTTTCCTTTCATTGTTTAATTGGTTTAGCTCTTGTACTTTTAATGCTGCAGGCAGAGAGAGCCAACCTCCTCCTTTCCTTCCCTTTTCCTGCCTTTCCTTTCCTCTCTTTGCATCTCACTATCTAATCCCATTTCTCTCTTTCTCTCTCCATTTCTGTCCCTATCCCTTGTTCTCATTCTCTCCTCCAGCTTCTTTCTCTCTCTCTTCAGGCCCCATATTACTCAAGCAGCTTTTGTTAGCGCTGTCAACTGCATCAGCGTGTAAGTGAAATTGTACTGTAAGTGAAGTTAAAAGTATTTCTATGGTAGGATATTTAATCATTTGAATCCTTGATAGGAGCAGCTCTTTTTATTTTCACTAGCTATAAATCCAGGCTCTATCTAATCTCTGATCTCGACGAGGAGAGAATTAACCAACTGAGTGTGTGACTAGAAAGGAGAAGGCTGAAGAGAAGGGACCACTTTATCTGAGTGTGGAGTGGAGCAGCATAGGAATAAGGCAAGGAGCTGCTCCCAGCTCCCTGCCATTCTTCTCATTGCCTTTCCCTGGATCTACCTTTGTTCCCCCTCCCCAGACACTCCAGCAGATTGAAAATGTCATTTTCCATTTGCAGTTCTTTCTTTACCCCCTTCAGTGATTAACCCAGCCCGTGATGGTGAGGAGGAGATGTGTTTCAGACCGCAGAGCCCTGAATCTTACCCCATCTCCAGCTTGTGCTGAGCTGGATTGGATTGACTCCAGGTGTGGATGGTGGCTGAGGGCTAAACCCTGACTCAAGGGAACCTATGGCAAGTTTGGGAACTCGAGGTGACCCTTCCTCTGGTCTGCAACAGGAGCAGAGCCGGTAATTATTCCTCTTCTCCTCTTCACCCAGGTCTAGTTTGAGCAGGTAAGAGCCTCACACAGTGTCTTCTCTCCAAACCATGGTGCCAAGTGCCTTTTTTCAGACATGTTCACAGGATCCCTCTTTTCTGTGCAGTGAAGCCACCCATCCTACTCCTATAATTTAAGTCCTTTTCCATATAAAGTGCTGGATGAAGGTATCAGAGTCATGTCCAAGCATCTTTCCTTCTTAAACCTCTTGTTTCACCTCCAGGTATGTGGGATGTAGACAACCCTACAGCTTATTCATTTCTCTGTAATACTGTTGCTTGTACCCAGCGTGTCTCCATCAGCTAAGGGGTATAATGGAGAGACAATCAGAAATATTCTGACTGATTTGGGACTCTCATATTTTCCTCTCAGACTATGCTGATTTGGTGAAAGTGAAGTATTCTGCTAATTGCAATGAAGCCCCTGACAGATCATGGTCATCTCTGGAAACTTTCCCGCTGACTTACAAGGATACAGGTTATGAGGAAAATGGGCAGATCCATAAGAATAGGATTCTGCTTAGAAGGAGTGACGTTTGCTGGCAGGATTGATTAGAGATCTTGTGGAAGAACAAAATATTTCCTTCTACATAGGGCTGAGATTGGTCCACCAGGCAAAGGTAGCAGCCAACCATGTAGATCAAGGCAGGGATGAAAGAGTGGGAAGAAGGGTAGGAAGCCTGTATTGGTTGTCCATACATTACTTAAGACCTGCCAACATTTTAAGCTCTTCTTAAACCCCACAGTCCAAGAGATCTATGCAGAGAACTGCAGTCTGATTACACAGAACATATTGGCATCAATATTTACCTTGAGCATTTGTCTGAAGGATGAAAAGTGCTACAGGCACTCAACATCTTGGATGCAGTTCCTTGTAAGAAACAGCCAGGCTACCCTTTCTCCTCCCCCCTCTCACTTCCAATTCACCAGCGCTTCTCTTTCATTTCTGTGGCCTGCTTGTTTGCAAAGTCATCACGGGAAATAAGACTCGCCAAAAGAAACACAGCAACTCTGATGATTTGAGGGTTAGGTACCCCCTCCTTCTCACTTTTGGGAGGTGCTGGGAGTCATGCATGCTGCTGGGTAGTGCTCTGCAAAGTGGACAATCAGTCACTGTCACCGAGCGGTGGGGAAGGAAGCAAGGGGGATGCCGAGTTTGCACAGAGTACTCATTGCACAGTGAGATTCACACAGCTGTTCTGCTCCCAGTGTAAATATGGACAGCCCCATTCATCACTGGCCTTACTTCCCCAGCACACGTCCAGGGGAGAGGGATGATTTAGTGCCTGCAGCTGGAACAAGCACTATGTTTCTCTAAAACGGCAACATTTAAAAATTGGGAATGTTTTGCATGTGTGTTTTGTGATTCTGGGGAGAAGGGAGCTGTGAGCTATGAGCTGCAGAAGAGGTGAGGCCTTACAGGGAATCATTAGCCTTCTCTGTTTTGCTCCCCTCACGCTCTCCATTCTCAGGGTTCTGCATGACAGTAGCACTGGGGATCTTCAGTCATGGAGCAGGGCTGTCCCAGGCTGCTTGCAGTCTATGTGATACATTAGATGTAACAGGTGAACCCAGCAGATGAAGCAGAAGGAAGAAGAGGAACCAACATGGATGGAGTTGATCAAGAGGCATGGAAGGATCCATTGAGAGTAAGGAGTGAGGTACAATGGTCCCATGAAATGAGCTGTGTGAACAATGGTGGACACCTTCACAGGGATCCTTGGAGATCAGGCAATGCAATTTCCCTCTGTCAGAGAAACGCCTGTGAAGTCTTCCCTGCTAAGGGGGTTCATTTTCATGACAGCAGACATGTCATCATCCTGAGAGGTGGAAATATGAACCTGGGTTACCAGGGGGGAGACGGGGTCTGGAGTACTGGCTGTAAAGGTGTTGGGAGCTCAGAGCTAAGTAGAGACGCAGAGGCAGCAGGGAGAGTGGACACTTTCTCCTGTGTGATGAAGGGTCACCTGAGGATCTGTCATCATGCCAACTGAACGAGGGAGGAAGGTTTGTCCTTCGAGCACCAAGAAGCTGGAAATGCTGGAGGTCTAAGTCCACTAAGTGCAACAAATAGGAACTGAGGAAGATTTTTCTCCATCACCAAGTTGCTCCTACACCTTGTCATCTCCCCAGAGAGTGAATCTGCTCTCCTTTGGTGGATGCAGCCCCCCATCCATGCCCTGCAACTGCAGAGAGACAGCTCTTATCTTTTCCTCCAGCAGCTCAGGTTTGCTCTGGCCACGCTTGGTCAGCTATGCCATGGCTCACCATCCCATCCAATGCCTGGATTTCACTTTTGTCCATGTTGCAGGCACGCTTCCATTCTGTGTGTGTGGTTTCTCAGTCTGTGCTAATTATGCCCTTGACATATGCAGTAGAACTGCTTGTGTCTATAACAGCATGGAGGTGAAGGAGGTTAATTAACTCGGAGGAAGGAAGCTGAGTGTCCCTACATAACACCCCCTTCCATATGCATTAGTTTTGAAGCCTGAAGACACTGTTTAACCAAACACAGCTCAGAACTTACTAACTTTCTTGTTTCCTGCCTTTCTTCCCTATATTACAAATGCTGCCTAGGAGGGATGGCACCAAAGCTAATGAAAAGCCTCACAGAAACAATGGCCTCTCCAGAGAAGACAGCACCTCATTTACAAGGTGATCTGCCTTTTCCCAGGGAGTGTAGGCAGGATGCTGCAGTGAACAAGGTGCTAGCATGCTCTCCTGGCTGGGAGTGATCCTCACTGCACCCACTGCCATGGGATTTGCTGTAAAAGATGCCCATCTGTTACCCTCAGCCTGCTGGATTCCTCCTCCTCCGTGCTCCCAGATTGTGTCAGCATCTTCTAGTGCTGTCCTTCGCTTCCATGAGATGTAAGACTTCCCAGACTTGCCTCTGACCTGCTGGCCAGGAGCAAGACCTCCCTGGAATGCCATCCCAGTGCGGAGCTGCTGCCCTTCCCCAGCCCCAGTGAGCCCCAGGAGGACCTGCTCGGAGCCACACTTGGTGCATGGGAGCTTTCAGTAGCTGAGTCCATTCTAAATATGCATCCCTTAGTGGATTCCCACAGTCAAACGGGATCCGCTAGGGTACCAAAAACCTCAGCTGCAGCCACGAGGCATCACCTCTGCCCTGCAGTGTAATCACATGCACAAACATAACATGGATGTCCCCGGGTCAAGCCACACGTGGGTTTCTTAGAGACTAAATCTGAGAGGCAGGGAGTGGCAGCTGCTTGGCAATCAGGCCCCTGACTTCTGTTTTCTGTTAACACACAACCTTGAAAGACTCACTGTCCTTCTTCCCCATCGCCCCTCTCCACAGCCACTCCCCCCTCTCCCCCTCCTTAGCACACTTTATCTATTAGGGCTGTAAATCCTTTGCAGCAAGCCTGCTGTCTCTCTGTTTGCACAGCACCTTGTGCAGCGGGTCTTACAGGTGCTGCTGGAATATAAACAGCGATACAGCTTTAATTATAAACCCTGCAGGGAGATGGACAGCACAAGCCTACAGGTTTGTGTCTCAATCAAGAGACTCCACAGGGGCCACCTTCTTGGTGCAGCCCCATTTTAGCATCCGTTGGGCAGCCGGTAAGAGAGGCTAGTTATGCTCCTTTCTTTCCACTCTCAATAATTATAGGTCTCCCAGGAAAACTGGCCTTAGAGTGGAAATTTTATAAAGGTTTTAAAAGATTTTATTAGAAAGGATTTGGTTCCTGTGCAATTATTAGTTTAACAAGGCACTTTGCTCACCTTCTGCACTAGAACTGTTATTGATCACACCGCAAAAGGAAGACCTAGCAAAAATTTATATAGAGAGCAGCAGACTGTCTCTATATTTGTATATAATAGGTACACCGACATATATTTATATATAGTCACTGAAAAGGTCCTGAATGTGTGCACAGATGTGTCTAGCTCTATATGTGCATACGTACACACAACCCAGGGGTGGAAAAAGCTAATAGGTATTGATTATACAGGTGCATCTGTCCTGTCAGCATGTATTCATCATATTCACTGATGGCAATTGAGTAACATGGTCTGAGAGTCTGGGGATCAAGTGTGGCCACTGACACAGACAGACCTTCCCTCAAACGATGGGTAATAGCTGCCTTATGTTCTCTTTACAGTTTTGGGCATCTCTGCCCCAGAAAAGCTCGAGTGACACAGTTTGGGGTTAGGTCTGGAGTCCCACAGATGGAAAACCTCAGGTTTGTGGCCAGAGGCTGAGTTATTAGCCCAGAGGCTGAGCTATTAGCCCAGAAGCAGGGAGAGTAGAGCCCTAAAGATTCAGAGAAGGAGGTGCTTAAAATCTTCCAGTGACAAGTGTCATGTACAAAATTTATTATTCTTTCTTTTCATTTGCAAATTTTGCTGGTGCTTGTGACTTGGAATTTCATCAGAAAGGATTCTGGAGCAAGGGTTTGGTTCAAGTGGTCAGGATCTTGAAAAGTAACTGACCCCTTTCAAAACCCTCCCTTGCCCTGGGTGTGAAGTCCTGCTATGATTTCCTGACCAAAGCCTATCCCTTTTTATGTCTTCCCCACCCAGTAAGTGCCTGGTACTCCCAGCACCGTAACTTTCCCCTCTGGATGGCAGCCTGGTACAAGCAGCCCATCTCACAGGCTCTGACTCATGGCTGCACCAAGCACCTGCATGGTAAGGGCAGGAGGGGAAAAAAAAAAACAACTTAGGAAGGAAAAGATAAAAATCTCAGCTGCTTGCTAATGCCAAACCAGCTCCATTTGCAAAACAGCAGGACTGCTCCAGGTATAATACATGAGCATTATGCCCCTTCTCATATGAAAAATGGAGTAATGGAAAGGTGGAAGGGGCAAAATGCTATTAAACATGCTGTCTAACAAACCCATGCTGTCCCCTGCCCACCTCTGGGATGTGCTCGTGTGGAGAGGGGAAGGGAAGGCTGCAGCTCCCTCCTCTCCCCACGCTCATCTCCCTTTCCACGTACCCCCAGAGGTTATCCCACTCCCAGATCAGGAGGGGGTGTGTGTGTTTAATTTTGCACCTCCCTGGCTCTGCTGCAGTCCAAAGAGTGGACTAAGAATGTGAAATGTAGAGCAATATCAGCAAATAGGGAAGAAAACACAACGGAGAACAACAAGCTGAAGTTACTGGTGCCCTGATACACAGACTAACTCTTGAGATATGCTTAAAGTAAAGGCTTGCTGCCTTCGACTTAAATATGTGCTGATATTGCACATGTACATATGCCCTGGTTGCCTGAGTCCGGAGGCTTTTTCCCCGTGCCACGATCACAAAATCAGATCCCCCAGACTATCCCTGCTGCGCTGGATCAGAATCAGCTCCTGCCTCTCGTTAAGTTTGTAGCTTGGAGGCTCCATGGTGGGCTCATAGCTCATGAGGTCTGTGGAGAATTCATCACACCCCGACAACCACAATGTCTTTTGACAGGGAAGGGGGTTTGGTTTCAACCAACTTGGGGTGAGTTGGCAGGAAATCTTTTTTCATTCACATTTTTGCTAATATAAGATTTCCCCTTGGGTTGGCTCTGGGTCTCTGTTTTTACTCTATGGGAGGTTAGTCAGGATGTACAGGCACCCTTCATGTTTTTTTTAACAGCACAGGAGACCTTTCAAATTCATGACTTTGTTGGGCTGAAAACTGCAGCTAAATGTGATTGTAGAGAGCCAGCAACACCTCATGAGAAATGGGGATGGAGGCAGCACTTTGCACAGCAAATCCATTTCCATCCTTTTGCATGGCAGTGGGTTGTTTTTTTTTTTTTCTTTTTACCCATGTGTCTTTCTCTCCCCGTGCTCACACACCTCTCCTGCAACAAATGACTCAGTCTGTTTACAGAGAAGGAAAGCTAATAGAAACCAGGCAGAATTCAAGCCTCTCTGGGACTGCTTTACACACTGACAAAATCATTCTTTCCTCCCCACGTTAAATATTCATGACACTAAGATTTTTAGATACAAAGGTACATTTTGTTTCTAAATGTGTTGATCCACGATAGGTTTCTCAACACTGGAGGTTTTTTTTTCCACCCCCTTTCAGAGGGAAAGGGAAAAAAAAAGAAGGGTGTGTGCCCCGAAAGCAATGTAGTCTGACTTCATTTCCATCATGTCTCTTTTGGGGGTTGTTTTGATCTGGGAGCAATTTTGCTGTGATATTTATGGCCTGAACTGCTATTTGTACAATGTTGGGCTTTTGTGTACACGTGAGTGTGTGTCCCTTGTACAAATAACACGTCAACATCTCCATGCTTCCCAGCCTGTAGTTAAGCCCATAAAACAAGATGCTTTAACAAAAGCCCCATATATTACTGCCACTCTGAATATTTGTAATTTTGAGACAATATTTACATAGACCGTTAAGGCTAAGCTCCTGGGCCCACTGACAGATCACAGGCAGCTGAAAGCACAATGTGTGTGCTGCAGTTTAGTACTAAGCAGGGGAAGAAAAAAAAAACAGCCAAAAATACAAGCAAGATAAAAAAAAACAGGCTTATATATTAACAGACACATAAAGGCAACAGCAGAGAGAGAATCGAATGGAAAATCATATTGTAGAAAGCAATGCTGGAAGAGATCTGGATTTGGACAGGAGCTTCCAGAGAGGTGTTTGGAAGTGGGGCATCATCTCTGCCCATCTTTCCACCTTTTTTAATGCAAGCTAAAAGCTAAGTTTTTCAAAGAACTCAACTCCAGGGTTGAGATATGATCAATTCTTTCCTCAAGAAAATGTCAATAAAAATAAAAAAAAAACCAACCAACCACAGAAATTTGGTTTTCTGCTAAGATTGTTTGTTGATTTTGTTCTTGTTGTTTAAAAACCCAGCAATGATACAAGTTCACGTTGGTTTCACTCTCTGGAATTGATCTGTGAGTACACAGTGGACAAATTGAGATATTGCAAAAACATGGGAAAAAATGTCCATCGTTTCCCCCCTCTTTTTAAAGAAGAAAGCTCTGTGACTTAAGCTGTATGGCAGTGGTGCATGCCATGTGTCAGGCTGTGCTCTGCTCTCACCCGTCCCTGAGCAGAGGAGTTGGATCCTGTGCAAGGAAGAGTTGTTACTGCAATGGCAGTGCCAAGAGGCTGGGGTGTCCTAGATGAAGACTCATTGATCCACCTTTCTTGTCTCCTGCATGGATGGTGAGATGTTTGCACAATCACCAAGAAGCCTCCTGAGATCTTAAAATAAACCACCACTGATCTCAGTTTCCCTCAAGCACATTCTGCTGCTGGTTACCCAGCCATTCATGCCATGGGTTGGACCAGAGGGTACATCCTTAGCCACCCAGAGCTGTGCCATGCTGCTCCTAAATCCCAGCTCTCCACTAAGTGTCCCTTTTGTGGCGTTGTTTCACTGACATCTGATACATATAGTGCACATTCAATATACAAAGGCAGGAACTAGGATGCCTCTTTGGGTCTGGAAACAGAAACAACAAGGGAATGGATGTTATCCTGAACACCTTCAGAACCAGGCTAACCAGGAGCTGGGTCTGAACAAAGCACTTAAATAGGTGTAATTTGGTGGTGACGGAGTCTCAAATTATCTACTGTCCATTGGGACAGATCCACCAAATTGCGGTGCCAGATCAGCTGGGTATAAAAGGTCGTCATGATCCACACCACAGAAACCACAATCAAATTAGCACTAATTGGAAATTACAGCTGAGAGACCAAAGACTGAATGGGCCATGAAGACTGAACTCCACGTTCTCCTCAGGGCTCTCAAATCAGTACTAAAATCACTTGCATTAAAAAGACAATAACTATTCTCCCCAAGTTTTTACATATTTTAAAATCTGTGATTCAGTCACATCACACCCCCATGCAGGAGCAGTGTTTCATCAATATTATGCATTTGCAGTGTGGTGGAAAGCCCCAGTCTGAAGTCTGATTGAAGTAGATGCTCTACAAAGTCATGATTTCTTTCAAAATAAGCTCACAACCCACAGGTACTACCAATTGTGCCTCACATTACCAATGGGCTATTTTATGGTTTCCATCAAATGCAGTTTAAAGCATAATGTCCCCAACATGGAAGGCTACAAAAAGAGTTCCCCAGCTTCCAGCACATCTGACTTCCTCTTCATAGTCCCCAGGCTTATAAAAGGAGGGTATGACCCCTATATAAAGAGAGACCATTCCAGAGACAAAGACTTCTGAGGGCACAGTTATTTGATTTAAGCTGACTTCCTGCTCAATATAGTCCACACCACTTTTACTGGGTTATTTATTGGCAGTAAACCCTTACCCAGTGTTTGAGGCATGCCTTTCACGAGGCTTTGAGTCTTGGTGTGATTTCCACCTACTCATACCCTTGTTGAAAGCCTCATTAAGTATTTTTCTTTCAGTGGGCTGCCATCACTGGCAGAAAAAGCGGATCTTATTTCTACTTTGAGCTTCTCTGGCTTTCTCTTCTAGTCTTTCATTCTTTGTGTACAAAGACAACAAGGATGTTGGCCATTTACCAGTCTGGATTTGCTCTCCATGACTATACCCACATACCAAAATCTGCAATTTCACTTTCTTCGCTTTTCAGATCTGCCTTGTAGGAGACTGTATCCCCTCTAATGTGCAGAGCTTCCATGGCCCTTGTCCTAGACTCTCTTGTCTACCTTTTCCCTAATGCCAGCTCATCTCAAACCTCAGGAGAGGTTTCCAGTCCTGTTTCCTTTCTCTCTTGCCCTGATGAAAGGTTGGTTTGGCAATAGCACCACACTCACGCTTCCTCTGAATACTCTGCTAGTATTCTCATGTCCTGGTAACTGCCTTTGTATACTAATGTCAGAGCTGTCAAGCTGTAAGTTACTTCCATGAACATCATCGATGGGTCCATTTCCAGAGGGAAATATAGTAGATCTATTCTAACGTACAGAGATAGCAATGAAACTGGCTTCTGGATGAGGAAGGTTTCACCATAAGAGGGAGTAGAGACAAAATGAACTCATTACTGCTTTCACCCGGTGCCAGGTATTAAAAGAATTTAACTGTTTTAGTGCAATTGGCCTTTTTTGTTATGTATACAGGCTTCATGATGGACGAGTCGTTAAAAAATAAATACAGAAGTAATGATGGTAACAATCACAGAAAGCAATTTTCAGATATAATAAAGAGTCTCCTGGATGTGTACAGCCTGTGCTACGCTATTGATTTCTTCCTTTCTTTATTGCACTTCACTCCTCTCAGTTCACCGAAGCCCCAACCCTAGTGCTGCCTACCCTGCCAACCAACAGCTCTGACGAGCAGCCATGAATTATTAACATGCAGGAGCCCTTTAATTGGATGAGCTGCAATTAATAATTCATTGGAGGTGCTTGCAGAGAGAAGGAGGGAGGGAAAGCAGGGAGAGATGCTGTTGCTAAGAATTGGGCCCACAGTATGGGAGCAAGTGAGAACCTGAGATGTTCCAGATGGATCTCCTCAAATGATTGCTATAAGAAGAATGAGGTGCAGCTAGAAAAGACCTGCCCAGGAGAATGAGAGAAGCTTTTAGAAGTGTGACCCACCGTTTGCAGACACTGTTCCCAGCATGTCAAATACATGGCACCATGCCCAGAGTTTGCAAGACGAGGAGCCCACAGTAGGGTACAGAGCTCAGCAGCGAACCTGTCTCCCACCTGTGTCCCCAGTGCTCTTTGAAACAGCTCCAGCATCTCATCCCAGTTGTGATTTCCATCCCTGTGAAAGATCCAGGAGCAGAGCAGGGTGGGCATGTGGGACCAAAGCTGCTACACTCATCATATCACAAGACTCACCGCTTTCAGAGCTCCAACAACAAATTAATGCTACTCTGCCATGCACAATCTTGCTGGCTTCCAGCTGACAGGCAAGGCCACAGACCATTAATGTTAATTAATATTTATATTACAGTTGTTCCTGGAGGGCTCAATTCAGGTCTCTATTGTGTGACGCATCTTAGAAACATATTGAGGATCAGGTCCCCTCTTGTGCTACTCAGTCCACAAACATACACAAAGACACATTCCTCTGCCTAGAAACAGCCTTTTTCTTTTGCTTTTCATAACTTGTATTTTTTATGGCTTCAGTAAAGAAGCCTGGATGGCTATTAGAAAAAAATGAAGAAAAGAAAATAGGAAAAGCAAAGCAAGATTTAGTGCTTGTAGAAGCAGCAGAAACAACAATTCCATACCAATTTCTTTGCTGTGCCCCTGACGTGTGAATAAAAGCGGTGTAACAGTCCTGGCACACAAAGACCACTAATATTTTTGGGACATGGATAAGTTATTGGGTCAGTTAGCCTGACTCCTTCCATACTATACATTGCCAAATTTCCAGCGATTGCCCCTGTTCTGACCCTAGAAACAGAAGGTGTGTGGCCGAAAACTCTTCCAGAAACACATCCCATGCCTTCATGATTTAAATATGTGAAAAGACTAGAAGACGTGCTACATCATTTGTGGAGAATGAGACTCTTTGCCCTCTAGAACTCATTAACAGGCTGTGCACGGCTGAGTAAGGAGACGTGATTTTTGGGAAAGCACACACAGAAATTTGTCCCAGTTTTCCCATGTTCTGAAGTTGTGGGGATAACCAGCACCAACAGTGACCGTTCTACTTTTGCACCAGCCCTGCTCAGTGCTTTGATGCTTTTCCTCTAATTAAAAAAAAAAAAAAAAAAAGACAAAGCTGGTTGGTGGTGTCAGTTTTCTCTCCAGGAATCAACTTGGGACATCTTGCCTCAGTCTTTGCCACACCACAATTGCTTCGTCCAATCTGCGCACCTTCCCCACACTCTCTTGTGTCTTTAATTAACCTATATCCTACCTCCAAGCACAGGCTTGAAGCCAGAGTAATAAGTGATTTGCATAGTCTTGTGAGTATAGATATGCTCTAAATCTCAAACCTCCTTCTACTCCCGGCCTCCTCTGTGAAAATAGAGGTAAGCGTGGCAACATCTGTATTCTGGCTCAGCTGCTCCATTAGCAAGTTGGGCTGGTGGGGCCAGGCTTTCACCTCTCCCATCTGCTACGGGGACGTAACAAGGCTTTGATTCACTGAAGGGCTCATTCTTCAATGAAAAAATACCTGAGAGTTCGTGCATTCTACGAGGAGCCTTAAAGATAAACAGGGCCTTAAATCCTGTTCTTAACTAGAATGTAAACAAATGCATGGCCCTGCCAGGTTCTAAGGATCAGGTCTGGCAGAGAGGTTCAAGGGAGATTAGTTCTTATCTATCCCAAACGGGCTAAGTAGTAATACAGCTCTTCTTTTATAAGCTGTTCCCAAGGGTAGTCCAGCCAATATTATGTGAATAGGAGACATGAGGAACACCTTACTTTTGCATTGCCTCTGACTTTCCTATTCTTTCAAGTATCACTGCATCAAAAGATATTCTCGCTTTAATTGTTTTAGAATTACTGATGATATAGATCAACAATTTAGTCTGAAGGGATCCAAGATCTCTAGAGTTTTCCCAATTCCATGCTATTCTGAATATTTCATCCCACAAACTCTACCACGGGGAAACCTGCCTGAAGGTTGGAACAAGAGGCTGAGAATAAGGAATTTGATACAGATATTTTTTTTCTGTTGAAAAAATTTCTTGCCCTTGTGTCTCAGTTTCCCCAGTTGTTCAAGTGCCATAAGAAAGTCAGCTCCCATCTTCACAGTGGGAGTTTGAGTCTTAATGAAGAGGTTCCACACACTGCAAATGAGAGCCGCTATATGGCCACTCGGAGCATTAATGTTATTATAGGAGGACCATGGGGACCAATTCAGAACAGAGTATCATCTTTAAGAGAGAGATGTGGAGTCTCTTTGCTTCTGCAGGTTAACAGCTGACCTTTTAATGCTACATCTGCACAGTGTGATACAGTGCAAATGTGTTGATCATTTTATATCGTAAATATAGAAAGAGTTTGGTAAGAAATTACGTTCTTTTAGCTGTGACCTGATATTTATTTCCCCTGTTTGACTAACTCCTTTTTCCTTTTTGCGGTAAGCAGGCTCAGGCTATGCACGGCTGGGTTAAGGATTCCCCTGAGCTAAAAGTGTGTCCACACAAACACTTTTTCCAGTGTAAAAGCTAATTAAAAAATTCTTGCCTCTGGCTGCCCTTGTGTTGCAGCGCTTCACCCCCTCACCTGTGCATTTATCTGGGGGTTATGCTGCAAACCACATGGCAGGAATGATATGTTTAAAAACCACCAAACACCTGCCACTCATATCCTGCTTGATCATTTCAGGAAGGGTACCCTTTTTAAAAAGGACACCGCCGATACACAGCATGGAACTAAACACCATCACACCCTGCTCTTGTCTAGAGTCCTGCTCACCCCTTGTTCTGCTCCTGGTAGGGAAATTTACTCAAACAAAGCAGATCTTGTTGATATGTTTGTGTGCAGAAAAGGAGCGTGCCTCCAGAAGTAAATTACAGGCAGCTCATGGAAAAATATGATCCTGCGGGCATCTGCAAATGAACAGCAGGAGATGAGTGCCCCGAGAGTGCCTCTGCTCTGTGGGGTGATACGTTATCTGTTACACAGGCTTCTTTCATGGGCATTTTCCCCATCTGTATACAGTGTTGAAGTTACTCAATAGCTTATGGCTATGAGAGCTGCATTGGGAGGTAAAAGATGGAGTTTTCCTCAGGATGACAGTGCACAGGATCTATTCCTGCTATCATAAGGTAGGAGCTATAATGAACTGGTCTGGCATGGCTGATCCATCACTGGGCAGAGTATGACACTGGCTCTGGGGCAGCAGTCAGTCTAAAGCAGGCGAGCTCAAGTAGCTCCCAGCTCTGTTGCTGCCTGTTAGGACAGACCTCATCAGTTATGTTTAGCTTGTGAGTGGGATTCCCAGTACCATCCAAAGAAGATGAGGCAAATTGTCCTTGTGATAAAAGCTGTGGTCACTGAACTGCAAGTTCAAGGGGACAGACCTGAACCACAGACTTGCACAAGACCACCTTTTTTGTGAGCAGAACAAACTCTGGGCTCGGGCTGCCCTTAAATCGTATCAGTTCTTGCAGCAGATGACTCCAGGAACTTTCTGGGTTCTCCTCTCTATGGACCACCTGTTGCTGGTGCCAGATGCTGTTGAGATGGATGGATGGATGGATGGATGGAAGGAAGACCAGCTTGTCCTCAAAGTAGACCTAGGAGTCACTTCTACCCAAATAAGCCCATGAACTCAAGATGAACAAGTCAGTCAGTACCAGAGGATGGTGCTCCCTACCACAAACCTCCTCTCATATGTAATGTCCATCTGTGCTCCGTTGCAACTAAGACTATCTAAGCAGGGAAGGAAGAAAGCTGCAGCAATTAGTGGACAGAGAGAGAAAGAGACAAAGAAAGAGGGAAAAACCTTCCAGACAGGTCCTTTTCCCTCTCAGAAACTGTAGACAGCATTAAAGAAATGAGACCATAGAAGAGGTCTCCTACCTCATGGCAAAGGACAGCAGCAAACAGAGTCTACACAGTTGTCCCCTACGCAACTTTAACTGAGCTAAATCAAGTGGAACTAATTCCTTAAGGAAGACCATTTGTCTCAGCTCTGATCTAGATGTCCCACTATCAGAGGTTTGACTAGCTTGTTCCTCATCCCAGAAGAGCAGTTTCAAAGGGAAGTGAAGTGGTCCCAAAACACTCCCTGGAAACGGGGTGGGAATCGCACATAAACATGCATATGAGGAAGAAGTTTCTCATTGTAATGTTGAATATGGAAAAAAAGAAAAAAGAAGAAAAATAATGCTATGCAGTGAAGCTTCAGCAGCAGGAAAAGAGTTCATTTTTCTCCAGCTATAGGGAGTGAAATGTATTCAACTCACACAGGCCACTTCAGCATCTTTCGTTTTGTTTTTTATCTTTCCGACGTAGGAGAACAAATTTAACAATGAGATTCCGTTTCTGTTTCCTACATGTGGAATAATTAAATTTGCATCTCACTCTGTAGTTGGATCTGCTGTTTGAAGAGGAATGTATCAATTGGACATGAGCCCAACGCGTTCTGCTCTGCAAATAAGGCAGTTTGCAAAAAAACAAGGCATAATCTCTCACCCAGGCAATAATCACAAGAAAATCATCCTTCACTGACAGCTCTCTTCAGGGCTTGATTCATATTCTTGCTGGTGAAAGAGCATGAGGGAGGGGGTGTAAGGGGAGAAGACTTTTGGCATCTCCTTGTGGCTTCATCAGAAAAGATGTGGGTTCTAGATATGGGACCAAATGTTACTGCTGCAGTCATCAGTGACAGAGGTCTCTGATTTTCTGCAGGCAGGTTTCACAAGAAACTGACCTTTCCAAAGCCTGCTGAAACCATGGGAAACAGTCCTGATGATTTTGATCAGCTTTGTGTAAAGCCAATGGACAAGGATTTTCAGGGAAACTACAGGTCTTGTTTTCAGGGGGTTTGTTACCTGCAACAGGACAAGGTGCTCAGCACTCTGCATGCTAAATCATTCCGAAAAATCCATCCCTTCCAGCTTCAGTTGGCTGGATGGATATCCCTTGCTTCCCTGAGCACCAAGTCTGTTCAGATAGCTTTCAAGAAACAGCCTGTCCATGCCTGTAAGTAATGCAATTCCTTTGCCTTCTCCACAACAGCCCTCGTGACATTTACTTCAATCATTTTCAGAAATCTATCCCCTTTTGAATCCCATCCACCATTCTTATATCCAGAAGAAGAGAAAGAAAACACGCCAAGAAGAAGGAACAGAAGACAGCAACTGTTGAAAAATTTTTGGATCTGGCATGGCTGGAAATGAATAGAAGTTTAATTCAATCAATCAGAGAGTCAAACTGCACCTGCCCCAGTTCATCTAAAACTCTTCAGTTAAATACCTTATTCTAAGTGGAAATTAATTGAGTTTGTCGAATGGTTCCTACTGCATTAAACACACTCTAGGTCAGGAAAAGAGCAGAAATAAAGACAATAACAATTTTTTATAATTGAAAGGCTTTTAGTGGAGCTGGCTGAAGCTTTTCATTTCTCTCTCTCTAATGCCCCATCCATATAAGCCTCCTTTTGAAAGGCATCTCACTGGAGAAAGGTTTGATTTGATTGCCCTGGGGGAACTCAGATGTAGAGCCACAGTGGTCTCCTGGTCCCCTGTGTTTCAGCCAGCCTAGCATATTCCCTTACTTGCCTGTCAAGTGCCATTCTCTGTCTAAGAGTATAAGTATGTGTTTCTCCGAACAGAGCCGTGCCAAATTAAGGGGTAATTATCTTCCAACCCAGCCTATGTTGCTGGTCATGGACCTTGTGGGATGTCCTTTAGACCAGACAGCTCAGCTGCTTATGGGAGTGTCTCTATCTCTTTCCACTTTAGCAAGAATCTTCTCTTTAACTCTTTAATTAAGCCAGCTCAGCTGCCAAGTAACTAGGTCCAGTGTACTCCACTGGGTGGACAGTACCAGGGAGCTGGGACAATCACCCTTCCCATGGCACAGCTTGACCGCTAAGAAGCCTCATCATTGTGAGTGGATGAAATCACACGTGGGTCCAGAGCTGAGGTGGTGGAGAGCTTTCTAGGTTGATACAGGGGAAAGGAGAGAGGGTTTGGGGAGGAGAGCTGGTAGGGTATGGAGAAGGGACACTTTCTGATGAAAGGGCCTTGAGTTTGCATACAATTTCTGCTTGACATCTGTTGGAAGTGCCACCAAGTTGGGTATATGGGGGCAACATGAACATTGCATGGACTCTGGACACAAAAAGTCAGTGAAAGACGATTTTTGTTACTCTTAAGCTCGAGTTCTCTGCCTTGTGCTTCCTCCCTCATGTGCTCTTGCACACTTATTCTTCCCTCTCCCTCCCTCCTCCCTGCTTTTCTCCCCCTTTCCTTTGCGTACCTGAGCTGAATCTAATGAAGATGCTTAAAAAATGTTTCCATTCCGTGAAATGCAATCCATCAACACACACTTCATATATATTGTGCAGAAATGAATCCATTTCAGCCGGGAAGGCTGATAAATCAATTTAAGTGGAAGATTTTTGACAGTTTAATTCAAATTAAGTCCACTTTGTTCAATTAGAGGGTAGCTGGAGGGGTGGTGGCAGGAAACAAACAGGATTGCTAGAACAAAAACTGCATTTTTTTCTCAGTCTGAAGCCATCTGTGGACCATTTTTCTTAAAGCAGGGACAGAGCGATACTAATTAACACACAATCAGTGACCAGCAAATTACTTGTTTTTAAAGCCTAATCTTTATTTTGCACAACATTCCTGCCTACCTTTGAGTGAGCTGCAACAGTGCTGGGAATATTTTAAGATGAATGATGAGGAGGAGAAGGAAGAGATGGCCAAGGTCTTTCTGCATTCAAGGGTGGTGTTTGTTGCAACGCCCCTGAAGTTCTGCTGCGGGTGTCAAGTAACTTGGAACAACTACAGTAAAATGAACTTTGAAAAAGCCCCCTCCCCAGTGTTAGACCACACCATGTGTCTGAAAGACACGTTCCTGGGGGTCAAACTCATAGGCAGCTTTTGTTTGGCTGACAGGTAGAGCTGGTACAGACAACCACGGGGGAGTGCCAATTCTTTAATTGCCCACACATTTCCCCCCAACATTGCCACAGACAAGCGTGCAAACAGAGCTTGTTTGGATATTCAGTCTGTTCTATGGTATGTTCCTGCAAAACATCGACTTTCTCTGCGCACACAAAGGAGACGCTTGCTGACAGTTCAGATCTATGAGCTAAAGCTGGTGAAACGTGGACGTTCAGCTAATGGGATTAAATTCAGCCCAGTTACCTGTTCCGTTCTGCGAAAGTTGGTGAATCAATTCAGAATTCCCAGTGATCTGGGTTAAGAGAGATGTCGAATCCCAGATGTTTTAACACCTGAGAAAGCTATGTTTTAGTGATTATTGAGCAATACATTTAAAAAGTGAATGACAGACCTGGAAAGCAGCATCTGCTTTTTCACTTTCTAACATATTTTCTCAGCCAAACTGAGGTTTTCAAGTTCACAGTGCAAAATGTAACTGAATTTCATCCAAGTTTGCAGACTCACTACTGCTTTCTGTGTTCGGATTGGCAAAGGACTCCCAATTCTTTTTTCATTTTTTTTTCAACAGTTTTGCAAAACTGAGTCCTTGTCACTGACAGATGGAAAAACAAAGACTTTTGCAATTAAAAGGATAAAGTAATTCATGGCATTTTGGTGAGTTTTTCTTCTTTCTTTCTCAGAGATGGTGAGCAGCACAGAAAATACGCTCTTTCTTTTCTTTCTGACAGAGAGATCTCTTCAAAAAATTGGAATCCTTTGTGCAGGTAGCAGAAGTCGAGTCCAGAGAGAACATGTAGTACTGGACAAAAATTACCAGATTGTTTTACTGAGCAATTGAATGGATGCATCAGCTTTAACAGATGTGAAGGAACTTCTCTTCCTTGTTACCGGCTGACTGGCACCTGACTAATCCAGACGTCAAAAAAGCAAAGTCTTTCATTTAGGCTTGTATAATTACAAAGGAAGGTATTTGTGGAGGCAAAGATTTTAGTTCAAAATAACTACAGCAGCAAGATGTTTTCCCTGGACAGAGTCTGTCCTGTGGAACTCATGAGTGTAACAAACCCCATCAGTGCCTCTGAGTGTTGGATGGTAATTTTATAAAATCTACCAGCTGCCAAGGGAACAAGTGCAGGAGAAAACAAAAGAATGTCCAAAATGTTTGTGATGAAGCAGTTTTCCCCACTATTTTTTTTTTCTCAAGAACTAGGTTGTTTGCAAAATATACCCTGTTTTGACTGGAACTGTTTTTATTTTTCTTTTCTGTGTGTGTGCAAGGGGAAATAGGTGATCAAAGCATGGTTTTCCCAGAAGGGAAAACAAACAAACAACTACTGCAGTGAGTCCTTGGTAAAGCAGTGCTTTAAGAGAATAAAATGTATTGTCAGATGGAATGTTGGCTTGGTGGACTGACAGTCAGAGAAGGTGGCTGAGAGAGCGGATAAGAGAGTAACATGGAAAAGACCAAAGAGACTTCCAACACATGGAGAAAGTCTTTATTTCCCTGTACACGTGTCTTTCACCCCGTTTCAGCCTTATTCTGGCAGCCCAAGGTGGATGGCGAGGTGCTGAGTTACAAATGACCAGCTGCCATGAACAGGTCAGGGGGCTTCCCGTCTCAGCCCCCTGGAGAGGAGCCAGGCTTTTCAGCTCCGGCTTCATTTCCAAACCTCCACAGTATGTCCCCAGCCTGGATTTGCTACACCTCTCTCAAATGAATTTATGGCCCTATAAATGGTGAATCATTGTGTATAATAAAGAGCAGAACAGATTTGAGTGGTATCCAATTTAATAATTACTTGAGTAACTCCATCATTTTCAGATATGTGGTTTCAGTGTCTGCAGACCTTGAAGACCTGCTCGGAGCATTCGACAGACAAAAGAGCACTTTTTACTGCTCTGCTACTAAACCAGCCCTTCACAGACCCTGCACACACCTCTTCTACATCTCAAAACTTCAGAAAGATTATGTTCAGGTTTGGAGTGTTTATCTGAGCCTGGACTTGGAGAAGGATGTACAGAGGACTTGTACCTGTACTTGCCCGTATTTGAGGACCTCTCCTTAGGCCAGTTGTGAGAAGTGTCTGCCTCTATGCTCTGATAAATGATTGATTTAAAAACTCCAGTTGGCAAGGTTTAAAATCAAACAGCCTAGCTCCCAGACCTTTTAAGGTCTGCAGTGTTTCTTGATGGCCACTGAAAATAGGCCCCCTCTAGTTCATAGTCCTACATTAGATTTTAACCAGACAGATGTGAGCTATGGATCCACAGCACTTGTAGATGCAAAGAAAGATTCAGTGGTTATTTGGCCCTGTCTCCAAGATGAACAACAGTCAGATCCCACTGGAGTATCTTCACTGGCCCAGGTGGGTCCTTTCACTACCTGGTGAAATTTCAACTCTGCAGCAAGGCTGATTTCAGGCTGATCAAGTAAAATAGATGATTAGACCCCAAACAGAGTCTTTGCAGAAGTCTTCTTGCCTCAGAATGAAATACAGGATGGTGAGGACTCTGTAAATCAAATTGTTTCCATGATCCCAAGGGAGCAGTGCATGACACTGGGCATTACCGAACACAGCTGTCACGTTCTCCACCCTAAGGACAGCGAAGGCTGCTGAGAAGTCACTGTAAAACCCACCCACGGTGCCTGGGAGAAGTGACAGCTTCCACGTGAGCCAGCCCCACCACCTGCGTGACACCACCTCCCGCACCTGCACCAGCATTTGCAATTCAAATTCCAGTTTCTCGTCGTGGGACTGTCGAAATTTGCTCTGTCTTGAAATTCATCATGCAGGATATTAGCCTTAGGATGAGGCCGGGGACTTGGTTATTCACAGCAGTTTGCAGCCTGCCCAGGGGCATCGCCTGAGAAGGGCAATTTCCCCTTTGAAGGCTCACTTTGTTGGTGCAGAATTCACACCTGCACTGGGGTCTCTGCAGCTGAAGGATAGTTATTTAAATACTCTTTTTATTTTTTCCTAATAAACTGACAGAGGTTAAAAAGTGAGTCGCTGAAAACAAATGGGCCACCAGTCTTTTCTGGCATCAAGTTAAACCCCAGATTTTGGTGGAATAAATGCTGATTTCTAGTGGTCTAAAAGACCATGGGTGCCTGAGCTGATTTGACAAGCAGATATTTCTGCGACTCAAGGCAGAAAATACCAGCCTTCTCAAAATTTAATGTTAGGTATCAAACCCTTTGGTTCCTAGTGCTTCCTCCTACAGCAAGAGAATGCTGCCAGTGTCCCTGTAACTCACCCCCTTCCTTTTGTAAGTGGATACATTATCACTCTTTATTATATAAAGCCCACTAATATTTTAGGTGAATAAATTTCAAAGAAGAGTTTTTTCTTCTGGAAAATGTTGGTTTCCGTATTTATCTATGTGGTCTTTTGAGGGCCAGTGTGTGATAAATGACCGAGTGGCTCTTATCTGTGTATGGATCCTCTTTTTGGAAGAATGAACTGTGATAGTAGTATCTAGTATCTGTTGTGAATACAATCAGAGAATGCTGTTTTATATCCTTGTATTAAATCTCTGATCTTTAGAAACTATAAATTGTAATAAAAATAAAATCAGAAGGAAAAGAACTGTGGCCTACTACTGGTACATGGTTTGTTTAACTAAGCATCAGGAAGATTTTTTTAGTGCATAGACTCAAATTCTCTGCTAGATCTGAGAAAAGCACATGCATAACTTAAAACGTTTAAGTAATCACATTGCAGCCAGCCTTGCAAGTCACTGGGAAAAAACATGAAGTCCTTCAGCTATGAACTCCTGTGAAGCCCAAGGACATTGAGAGCTGCCCACTTACGTGTGCACAATCACATGCAGGGCAGATTTTTGTGCCCGTAAGGATGGGCTTAGCAAACAAATGGTGGTATCAGCACCAAAGAGAACTTTGGATGGTCAGAGCTTGTGCATTAATTGATGTTTGTGGTGTTTTTGGGGGCGGTTGAGGATGCAGCTCAGGGGCTCAGGACCATTTTGTGTGGTGGCCTGCCCAGTGAGAAGGTATTTTAGTCAGTTTTGCTTCACATGAGAAATCCATTGGTTTTCAATGCAACACTACATGAGTGTGCAGTATAAATCAAGGTAGGCAAGTGGGTTATCAGTACATGCACTGAGCTGTTTCACCTTGTCAAAGATACATTGGACACCTGCAGGGCAATGCTTGGTGGGAGGCGGTGATGGTGGAGGTGGGGAGAGGGCTTTCCATAGGGAATATTTTTCACAGTGTAAGGACTTTTGAGAAAATTAATGTGAAACATTAAAAATGTTCCTTTTTAAAAGGGAATCCATTTTTTAGGCACAATGAGACACTTCAGGTGGTGTGGCAGTGTTGAGTAATGCACATTGGAGTTATTTAACTTCATCTCATGCCTCACTATTCCCCAGGGGCACCCATTAATCAGCGTTACTAGGCAGTTTGTCATGTCCTTTTGCTTAAATAATATCCATACCAAAATACAAGTAATGCATGCACCTGGAAGTCAGCGGGAGATCTGCTGGTGTCAGGGTACTGGAGGACATAGGAAAGCTGAAGGACTCCAGTTGTCTTCCATGGGCTTTGAACAGTACCATAGCAGATTGTTTGAGTTAGCATGTGTATTGCAATGGGAAAATCTACCAACCACCATTGCTGAACTAGGCTCATTCTGAACAATAAAGCTATAAACTAATAAAATTATTAGTTTATTAAAAACTATTACATCATCCTGGGCAGATGATTCATTTTTGGTTTTGATTCTCATGGCTGAGACCTGCTGACAAGGGTGAGGGCTCACACTACAGTGCACTGAGGAGTTCCTGAGATGGGTAGTTGTGTGATCCACTAGAAACTGAAAAAGCATCTTTGATTTTATAAATGAACTCATACTACCAAAACTAATGCATTTCACCTGGGAAACAAAAAGCAACATTCTGCTACTAATGATTGCCTGCCATCACCCCTTGAAGACAGTAATAGTGCTTTTCTGTACCTAAGGATCTAGGGGAGCACCTCTCCGGTCTGTCTACGCACACCCACAGACTGGCTACCTCAGAGATCCCAGCCTGCCAAAGCAAAGACCTGGCAGATCTTTACCCACCTTCGTTTCTTGTTTGTCAGATTTGTCTTTAAACAGGATACCCGAAGGTTAAATCACTGCAGGCCCTCATCAAACCAGTAAATCACATAATTCCCTACTTCCCCCAGCCAAAAGTTTTCCCTAACTTGTTAAGCAAAATACAGACAGCATGGCTTGCCATTCCTGCAAAACTTGCTGGCCTTCCGATGTCTGAAATAACTGGCAGACCTGTCAAAAATGACCTTCTTTCAACAACATCTCTCTCTTTTTTTATTCCCCCCCTTCCAGGTAGGGGATGGGGGAGGTTGGAAAACTGTAAAGATCAAGTCACAGCTGCATGTGGTACCTAATTAAACAAGTGTAAGAAAGCAGAGAAAGGTCAGGTTGTCAAAAATCATTGCTGTATCTTTACTGGATTGTATTTAGAGACTGATAGCAGCAAAGAAAATAACTCAATAAAGTGAATGAGACCGGAATAACAAACTGACTCCAGGGACAGGCTAGTTTAGAAATGCAAAAGGCTAAGACTTCAAGATTTATGTATATATATCTATATATATGTATCTGTATGTGTGTATATACATGCAGAGAGACACAAATCGAAGGGAAACAAGCCCTGGAAATGAAAGGAAAACTGTTTGCAAAGAGTAAAGTAAACAGACGACATTAACACGGGAAAGGAGATGGAACAGGAGAAGTTCAAACAGGAAATGTGGCAGAAATTAGAAGCTGAAAATACACAGGTACAAGCAGATAAAAGGAGAAGGAACTGAGAAAATAAATTAGGGAGAGGATAGGAAGGGGAAAAGTGGAAGAAAACAGAAAATAGAATCACAAAGAAAGAGGAGAAGGCCAACATCGTGAGGCTGGGGCAAATTTAAGGTGGGAGTGAAAACGCTCTGATTACCTGCTGTGCTGTCCATGAAGAAGACAGACAGGCAGAAAACATCAACTCTCACAGTGCCTGAGGTGTGATGGGAACATGTCCATTTCATCTGGGCTTTGAGAGCACTGGGGAACTTTTGGAGACACCAGCCCAAGAGGACAAGACCTCTTGTGTTTTCACCTACTTTGCTTTTCCTGCCATCATCCCACTATCCCTTTCATATCTAACACCCAGGGTGGGACATACTGGTGGAGGCAGGATCCTGGGAAATCCTGTGCTTGGGTCTCATTGGCCATCTTGACCTGTGGCCTTTTGCCAGCCCATCAGGAGGATGGGTCCCTGCCATTGCTTTGGCACTGCTCAGGGAAGAGAAAGTGAGGAAAGGAAAAGGGAAAAAGGAAAGAAAATTGTCTCCTTGTGGAGAAGGAAAACAAAGCAAAACAAATCCTTCACACTACTGTATTACTTGGTGATATGGTTTAATAGCAGTCTAAACAAGATAACAAAATCAGAAAGGTTTTGAATGCTGTTATTAAACACGTCTCTTCATTTGTTCTGCCAGGGCTGGGCTCCAACCATTCGCTCCTGCTAGTTATGTCTGCCTTCCTGTGACACCATTTAAATTTTTTATAAAGCCTGCTATGATAGCATCTGTAGGCTGGAAGAAGCTGTATAGGGGGTGAAGGGGAGGAGAAGAAGATTTTTCTCCTTTTGACAGATAAGAATTTTTCCTCTTGTATTCCCCCATAAGCAACCTGGAAAAAGACACACATGGTGTCTTGCATTTAACAAATTGACAATGCATTTAAATAGTGTACCACTGCAAGTATAATTGCAATTTGTTGTAATTTCTCCTCCAAATTCCACCCTGACACAGTTGATTTATTTTGCAAATCAGTGCATCTGGAGCGTGTGCCGTGTCACATTATGGGCCTTTGATACAGAACCTTTGTTTTATAACAGGGAAAATAATTAGCTTTCGGACAAGCTTGAGCTGTGATGTCAGAAGCTATCCATGGCTGCTGAAAGAAGTTATTAGTGCTGATCTAATGAAGGCTCCCTGGCAAAGCTCTGCCTCTTTACTAATTTGTCTCTCTGGGATTTTAGCAAAATTAAAAAAAATGAGGTAAGTGTAAAAAAATACATTTATTTATATATTAAAAAGATCTGTATTTGTATAGCATAAACCTCAGTAACATTGCTGCTAAGAACTACAGACAGCTGAGGAATAAAACAAAAGGCATTACTCCTTTCCAGTATAAACAACACTTTCCTCCGAGCAGAGAAATGTTTGGGCATATTTTTTTTTAATTAACTTTTTTTCTCCCTCCTCCTGCCCCCCTCCTTGGAATTCACAGAGTTTATTGGCAAGTCTGGAAATTATCAATTATTAGCGGTGTCAGCTTTCCTCCCAATGTCGTCAGCAGAGCCCTCCTTCAGTGTCACGTATGCTGGGGGGACAGATCCTTTCCCTGCTGTCCCTGGCTGGCACCGGGAGTAATTTCACCAAATTGAAGCTGTTTCTCCCCTACAAAGTGAGAACACGCCCAGGGAGAATCAGACCCTGTCGCCTCCACTGAAACGCCAAGTCCCTAAAGCGATTGTACCGCACGATGGTAAATATTATGGGAAGATATGGAGTGGGATGAATTAAAAGCGCCTGGCTGGATCTACGGAGGGTTTGATTTCACCCAGGAGGAATGAACGAACGCAGATCACTCTGAGTCTTGAATGTCCGAGGCATAATCTAATTTCTCAATGTAGTCAACCAGTTGAAATTTGCAAAATATGGACTCTATTGGGAATCTGGCTGAGCTGTGTCTGATTAGCATGTGCAACTGTTCAGTGGCAGGTTTTTGCGAGCATTTAGTCTCTGCTTTAAACAGAATCATCACCAGCTGGTTATTTTTTACTGTTATTAGGTTAGAAAATAGCACTGAGGTATACAACAGTAATCACGAAGCTGTGATGCCAGGGAAAAAATAATCACGTTAAATTGACCTTCATGAATAAAGAGTGAGGTTCCATTTCGCCTCATTTCTGTTCATTTTAAAACCAGCATTAGCTTTTCTGGCACATAATTTTTCATTGTTTGCTGAGCATGCCTCGATTAGAATGATTCACTGTCTTTAATATTAGTGATTATGGTCCATTTCAATTACACAATGTGTTATAGTTTGTTGTATTACTCTCCTGCCATCTCTCTGTTCTGACTTCCTTTGGGGGAAGCAAAAGAGAGAAAGAATTAGACGCTGAAAGCAGGAGCTGGGGAAATGACCCCTCCTTCCCTGAAATGGAATCCCAGCAGAAAACCGCCAATGGCTGCTGCCTGTGTTTAACATTTAAATAAAGAGTTTCAAACTCAGATTAAGTTGCATTCTCCACCACTTGAAATTCTGCCTGTTGGTCACCTCTGTCTGTTCTGCGTGTTTACATAGAGAAAGCAAGCAAGTCAGTGAATCCAGTGTTCTTGGAGCATACAGTTGGGATTAAGGTAGGATTTAGGAGATTTATACAAGTGACAGATTAAGGGTTGTTCCTTTATGTTCTGGATGTCGGTCAAACTTCAGAGCAGATCCCATTTCCTTATGGAAGGTGTGTGCCCAGCTATTGGATCAGTCATGGAGCTAAAAAGCCAACAGGAAAGGGGTCATACAAGGATGAAGGACTGGTTGACTTTTTGTGGTGTCCTACTCCATTGAGGGAGAGGACACCCCTGCTTCTCCACTCCATCAGTGACCCATGGGTGACCTGTGGGCTCCTCCAACTCACCCCTGTTGGGCTGATCCCGGTGGCCAGATTTAGAGTGTTCCCTGAGCTTTTGCAAAAATGGAGCTGGGAAGCAAAGAGGGTACAGCTTAGGCTTTCAAAACTGCTTTTAGCTCGGGTTTCACCATTGAGCTTCCAGAAATATGGAGTGACTTGTGAACATAGGATTGGGCAGAGTCACCATTCATGTGTTTTAATA
Source organism: Tringa tobata (assembly GCA_033628505.1). Lineage (NCBI taxonomy): Eukaryota > Metazoa > Chordata > Aves > Charadriiformes > Scolopacidae > Tringa > Tringa tobata. The sequence goes on from JAHREE010000449.1 coordinate 230,675, forward strand.
GAGAGAGCCAGAGAAATAGGGAGAGCCAGATGCTGGAGGAGCTGCAGGAGCTGGGAAGAGAACTGACCTGTGTTGATAGGTGTTTCTCCAGGATCTAGGAGTCACCAATCACCTAAACCTAAAGCATGAGGTATCCCTGCAGATCAAATTCACAACCTTTTTCATAAAAAGATGCAATTATCCCTCTACTATTTCGTCATTCTTTACCGATAGAGGTATTTCCCGTCAAAGCCACAACTGCGTGCTCCACAAGATTAAATCAGTGAGGCTCCACTGAAACCAGTAACTACAAAAAAAATATTCAGACTTTGCTTCCCCTTTTCAGGGTGGAATCTGTTGCATTTAAAACATCATTACAGAGTACTTGTTATTCATTCAAGCATGAGAATTTGAGTGACAGAGGAAAGCATGCCCTCTTCATATAACATCCTTCTTTTCACCTTTTGCTTCGGTTACACTTTCTCACTTGCCAAGGAAATTGCATGCGTGTGGAGGAAAGGAGGAAGGATTTGACACATTTAATGGACACTTATAAGGGCTGCGAAGCATTTATTATAGTAGTAAACGAATTAACTAATTATAGGTGACCATTAAATTGTGCCTACACTCAGAGAAGAAACCCTGTAAAATTAGTTCAGTTTTATTCCACTGATCTGTGCTCTTGACCAAACCATGTTCCCAACCCTGTTGATGTCAATCCAGAGTAATTACTCTGACTTGGTGAAGTTAGTCTCCTTGTTCTTTGGGGTAACCAAGAGCCCAGTCTGGCTACTTCCATGACTTCAGATCCCAAAGTTGACTTCCCCAAAGAAAACAAGTGGTTGTTCTCTTAATACCACACAGCTGATGAAGTTGTGGGCAAAGAGCTGGAGATTGCCTGTCTTTTTAATCAACAGTAAAGTTATCAATTAGGTTCTAGCTGTAAAAGCTTAATTACTGAGGATGATGAAAGAGGCAGGAGAGACCCAGTTCAATGAGCACATTCCAGATGGAGAATATAGCACTGGGTCTAAGGGGAAAAACAATGATGCTTTTAGCTTGGAAATTGTGTCCAAAGACTAAATAGGAAGAGCTCGTGACATCGGGTGTCTTCCGTGTATTTCCTCATTTATCACAGTTCTTTACTGCAAGTGGTTATACTTCATCCATCCATAGAGCTCTAAAGATGCTAGAGATTAGAAAGAGAGTGGAAACTGATGATTCTTGGGTACTTCAGAAGGTTTGAATCTGGAACTATTATAGCGAATATAGTGAGTTTCTCTACTGCTAGAGCCAAAGAAAGAACTCCAGGTCCACTAGCCCGGGATATAGAGGAGCCCAAGTAGGAAACACAGACTCCTCCTTCACTCTCACAAGTTGCAGATGACATAAAAAGCTATTGCTGAATAAGAATTACATGGTATGGTGGCTGGAAAAAAAAGTAGGGGGTTTAGCATGAAGATCCTTTTGCAGAACCATTTTCCCTTAGAGGCTTTGTTCATATTTGCAATAAGCCTGGTAGAGCCTTGCTTACGCAAGGAGTCTTTAGGTGCAGCCCTCACAGTGTAGGTGTCTGGGCTCAGCTACACCACTCTTTCTCCACTGAATACAAGCCGAAATGAGCTGATAAAAATCATTATAGAAGCACATTCTAAAAAAAAAAAAAAACACCCTAAAACCAAAAAAACCTGTAAAGAACAACATGCCCAAAATGCAAACAGAAAGAACATGCTTTTATCAGAGACAAAGAATATGTGAGCAACAGACAGAAATGAAGAGAGACAGAGAAATTATGAATGGGAATTAATAAATGTTGGTTTCAATGGGTTCTTCAGTTCAATAGCAGAAAAGACCAGCCTATGGTTCTGGCTAGAAACATCTTGCTATGTCTCTGACTACGGCCAAATCCCCTTAAAGCATATGAAGTCATTTCAATGGGAATGAGGCAGGTGCTATGGATGAACAGTGTTGTGTATGATTAGGAAAAGGGCCTCTGATGTCAGCAGAGCTCATGCTTGGTAGAGGGATGTGTGTCTGCCACAAAACGATGAAGTCATTTCCTTGGAGCAGGACTGTCTATTCAGAAATAAAAAATAAAGAGGGGATCAGTTTGAGGAGGGAAATGCCCACCGTCTCTGATTGAAATCTATTTTCATCTTGTGAAAAATATCTTAATTTTCACTTATATTCCATGCCTGTAGCTAAGGGCCATTAAAACTAATAAAACTAAATCATTTGTGACAGATCTTAGAAAACAGTTTCTGCAATGCACCACACTCTCAAATGCTCATTAGAAATAGTGGTTTTCTTTTCGGAAGACTGCTTGCTGAATGCTTAAAACGTGTTGCCTCCAACTTTTGACAACTAGCACAGGCTATGAGAAGCTTTGAAGCAAATGTTTGACATAAAAAAGATGGTCTGATGCTATATCAAATAAGATTGGGGAGGAAGCATCAAAGCAGAAAGCATTAGGATGAAATGCAGTTGGAGGAAAGAAAATCAACACACTCATTTCTGATTTTACATTTTCTGGCATCGGTATAAACAACTGATTTGCATTTTCTGAGGACACTAGATTCAATTCTTAACAAATTAACATTAAACAGAGCCTCCTCCCCCAAATCCTTTCTGACAGCGTAGGGCAAGGCCAGCAGAAAATTGTTGCTTACACAGTGATGGTTCTCAGGAAGAAAAGTGAGTATCTCTGATAATGGGATGACACTTATTTTCCTCCTCCAGCCTCCATCCTGAGTGAAAACCAAGGATATCCCTTTATAACACAGTCTTATGGTCCATTCTGTACAAAATCCTTGCTGGAAACCAGCATGGACTGAAAAAAGCCAACCCACCACACTGTAAAACAAGAAGCATGTCAAGCATCTTGGCTTGACTCCTTAGAGGGTTAGTGAAATAAATGTTTCATTTGTTTTACATGGTATTTTTCTTAAACACACTTTGAAGTATCTTGTACATTGATCTAACTAGAGCACTGTGATCTTAACCTCTAGAACGGAGGTGAGCCACTGTCAATAAAAACTGGATTACCTGAAATACCTCTGGAATCACGTGAGTGAGGTTTCACCTAGCAGTTCTGCTAAAGGGACAGTCAATGAGTTGGAATAAAAAACCCCATGAAAACCAGGTCCTGTCCAAACATTTCTTCAGACAGGAAGGTGCAGGCACAGGATTCACTCACAGCTGTGGTGTTCAGGCAGGTGTTCCCTGGAGAGGTGCTCCTCAGCTACTCATTTCTGGCTCTAATTTGCTCAGACACTGAAACACTTGGATATGGCTCAGGAGAAGAGCTCCAGATGGTCTTTTGTTTAGCCACCGCACTAACATTTCAAAGGCAGATTTAGAGTTGGTTCCTAAATTTGAGATGGGGAGAAATGGGCAGTAGAAATGTCATCAATGACAAAGTTATAAGAACATACAAGAGTCTTGTATAAAGGCAGGGAAGAGTCTTCTATATACAAGCCTGGTCAGACACTAGGTGTGCAGACCTGTGCAGCTGCAATACAAAGGAATTTACCATGCATTTTAAGTACTAGTTATTCCACTTCGGCTGTACTCTGTTCAGAGCCAACTAACACAACCAAACATCTTAGACGTCCTGCGTCCTATGTTTCCCATCCATATTTTATTACTTCTGTCTCCCCTTTGGCCCGCAGTCTCTCTCCATCGCTCGATCAGTTTTCATGGTCATTCAAGTCGTAGGGGTGATTTGTTCAGGTAAAATGGAAAATTGAAATGGAACGGGTGCTGGATACAACATCATCCGCTTTTTCTATTTTGTCAAAGTGCCGTGGCTGTTCATTTTTTCATGGTCATGAGTTGAAATAAATTAAACTTCCCAGAGGCGAAACTTCTCTAAGATCAAATTGGAATATATTGATTAGGCTCTTTGAGGGCTGATGGATTGGACTCTTATGCTTTATAAACACATTTACCAACACGCTCTCAGAAACAGTTGCTTAGCACTGGGCAAACTGATCGTGTTTATTTAAAACTGTGACAGTGGCGTACACCTGTAGCCCTCATTCTGGCCAATAAAGTCTCACTTCCTGATTGATGGAGACAAGTTGAGCTGTCTGGCTGCCTGACTTCTAGGACTGGTCCCAAAGGTTGCTGGGCTGATGGAGTCCAGCATAATGCATCAATGTCAGTAAAACAACTTAGCATGTCATTGAGAAGATCTGATCAGCAAGCACCCAGGAGGGAGGATGAAAGCAGTAAACTGGAAGAATTTTTGAGTGCTTATGATGGCGAAGGGGACAGGGAGTCCCAGAGCAAGGGAGTTTTGAAAGAGCATGTATACTAATAGCTTTAGATGCATGACACTAGAGATGAATGAATGCAGTTACTGGCCAAAAATGTCCAGATACAAGAGTCCCAGAAAGTAAAGCTTGGATGTAACTCACTCATATGAATAGCTGGGAGTAGAATCATGGGTTTCACACGATTAGAGAGAAACACAGAACTGATAGTTGTGTTGCATCAGCCGGGTCCAAGTCATGAGCAATGCATGACCCAGAATGACCCAGCCAGCCTTTCATTTTGCAGTCTTGATCTGCAGCTCTGATTTAGGAATTGTCTTTGGAATAAGAAATCTAAGAGAAACATAAGGAGAGGTTGGCAGTGAAGGACAAAGATATGGAGGTAAGAACTGTGAACTGGAACTTCACCAGATGGAGATGAGAATTTAGACACTGGATTTGTGGAGACTGTGTCAGCAAGTCTAATATTCCAAGGAGAAAAATTAGTTTTCTAGTTTCTTCTGAGAAAAAAAAAAAAAAAGAAAAACAGGCTTTTTAACATAAAAATATGGTCTACTGCTGTACCAAAAAGAAGTAGCAAGAAGAATCAAAGAAGAAACCTTTAAATGAAAGAAGGCATCTTGCTCCCATCATTCTCTAAAGGTATCTGTAGTGTTTCCAATCTCAGTTGCTAGTCAGAATCAGGAAGTGTGGGTGGCACTTGAGCACTTTTCTTCCAGTCTCTCATTGAATCTGCGTGGATTAGACCATGTGGGATGCCAACCTGCTCAGGCATGTCTCGGTGACATCTCACAGGCTGTTTTATGCCATAGCCCAGAGCAGCGTGGGAGAAAGCGTTAAGGGAACATAAGTCAAAGAGCAGAATTTTGCCTTCAGGTTCCTGCCGACAAGCAACTTGACAGGGTGTGTGCTTTCCAACAGGGAATAAGCAATCACTCCAGGGAGATAGTGACGTATATAATTTTCCCCAGCTCATCTTGCGTAACAACCAGGATTTGTGGTCTGCTTTGGTATACTTCAGCTGCCAGCCAAGTGCAGATATACTGTGTAAATGTACGTGGAGCTATTCTCTGAATTATCAAGGCACAAGGAGTCAACGTGGAAGAGTTTCAGTAGGTCAGCATCTTCCACATAGTCCAACAAAGTGTTCTTTATTGCATTACGGTCTGAAGTGCTTCATTCCAGTCTAGCTTAAAATGACTCAAAGCCATGCATTTTTCACCAACTGTCTTTATAGACTGTCTCCCTAAATCATACATTTTGCTCTTTAAAGTTTGCACCATCTTCCTTTGAGACTATTCCCCAGGCTAATAGCTTTGGAGACAACTTCTTAGCCTAACAGACGTTGCTCTTTTATTCCTGTTAGTTGGCCTAAATTTTCCCTTCGCTTAATTCAGCCCAATTATTTCCAGTGATACCCACTGGAGCACCCTTAACATTTTCTTTTTCCTTTATGGTGTTTAGCTCTTCAAAGGCTTGCAGACATTTGTCCTAATGGAGAGCGGATAGAGAGTTATCTGACATGTCGGGGAGGAGAGGTTGCTCTGTTCCGATTCCATTACAGCAGGAAACACGCTGGATATCAAAGAGAAATTTATGTAATGTATTCCTGCATTGTTCACAATACAGCATCATGTTTTATGCAAGCAAAAGGAGCGTGAGGAGAGAGTGGAAGAAAATTTCGTTTAACTGGCAGTGAAAATGACAATAAAACAACAAATAGGGAAACTGGCAGGAGATAAACCTCAGCTTTTATGGGCAGATTCCTCAGTTGCTATCATGGGTGGAAGGCCATTGAGCACATCTGAGGGTGACAAGGAGGAAGAGAGTGACACTAGGAAGGAGCAAAGGCTCTGGGGTCGTTTTGCTCCTTACAAACACACACCAGAGTTGCACAAGGATCTGGTCCTGAGCTGCACGTTGGGCACAGCACAGCCCCATCAACACACCTCTCTCAGTAATAACCTGGGCAAGATTTAGAATGGGCTACATGGGACGAAGAAGTACATACAAATGCTGGGTAAGACGTGGCATTTGTTTGTGGCACTTTGGTCCTGGCATTTCTGGTCACAGGCATACACTGAAAACTGAAGAATGCCTGTAAAAATGGGAACTGCATACTCTTTAGCCCCTGAGCTGGACTTGTCACCTCCCCACATCTCTCCTCTTACCCTGCCCAAACATAATTTGGTCATCAGAAAGAGAAAATTCAGATATTTTCATCTGAAGCTTAGGGTTCATTTTCAGTGTGCCCAAATAGCCTTCTCCATGTGTAAATGAAGACAGAAGTGTTTACTCTGCAGGAAGTGATACAGTTTTGGGGGAGCCTAGCATTTTGATTGCATCATTGATTTTCAAGCAAACTCAGATCATTGGTGACAAAGTAATAGGGTGAAGAAACAGATACAAAGATACTGAGAACAATAGGACAAAAGAGGTGATAGTCACAGCCATAGGGAGACATTTGATTTGCTCTTTTGGGTCAAAAGATCACCTCTGCTCATCACATTCTGTCTACTGGGACAATTAGATGTTAGTACCCTCTGTTAAAAGACTGTTAATCTGATGGCCTAAATAATAATATTCACTTAAATCAAACCCTTGTGAAGTTTTTGCTTTGATGCAGGAGTTTAAAGAATTAAGAAACACTTCACAGGGTGAGAAGGTGACTCAGTTTAGGGAACCTGCCATGAGATCTAATTCCTTTTATTATTTTTTGTTGCTGAAAGAAATACACACACACACACATATAAATAAGTGAACAGACTTGCAGAGACAAAAGAACATTTCCATTTTGCAGCAATGATCACAATGTAAAAAGGCTCCATTGCCATGGAAACGGCCCTAAGCCTCATCATATCTAATGGTGATTTTCCAAAGAAGTCCTTGAAACATCTTTTGTTTCTTGCTTTGAAGTCAAAAGAAATGGTTGAGTGCCAAGAAGAGGGCTATCAGCTCCAGATCTCCAATCACAGGCCTGGACTCAGCTCTGCAGGCAACTCGCCCGCTCCGTACGCTGTGGAAGGCTCACTTAAAATAATTGCCACACACAAGTTACCAGGGGGAGGAAAGCAAGAGGAAACAGGAAAAAATATATACATATATATGTAAAACGCAGGTGGTTTATGGAGAAAAAAATTCTCAACAAGTGGCAAACACTAGATTTCCATTCCCCAGACAGGGTCCTCTGCGGAGGGCTGTTATATTAATACACAAAGCAGCTGAGAAGTGAGCGGGTACCGGCTTTCCATGCTGAGCCCACTTTTCCCTCATGGCAGGGACGCTTACACTGCCGTGGCAGCAGCTTTGGTGTGCCTGATTTAGGAATTAATGACCTAATTAGGAGCGCTGGAGAGGGGGAAAAGGGAGGAGGGAAGGAAAAGGAGACACCACAGAGTACGTTGAAGAGCTTTGCCACTGTTAATGGAGTTTCTCGCTGTTTGCAGAGGGACTCACTGAGGGATTTGAGTGAGTGGTTCACAGCCCATTTTATAAGCTGATGGGGTTTGCAACTGCACCACCAGGGAAAATAGGCAGCTTGCAAGAGGATGAGGAAATGCTTTTAGAAACATGCCCACCTCCCCTCTTCATGGCCATTATACTGACCCAACCCCTGGTCATGTCCCAGATGTCTTGGTGTCACAAATGACAATGATGGAATGGGGGAAGAAGAGCCATTACCAGTATTGTCCCAGTGCAGAAGATGGCATCCTTGGCTTTTCAACACTGGTGTCCTGAGGCAAGGGCTCTTAGACTGGAAAAGGTGAGAGTAACAGACTTAAAAGGGTAGCAGTGGTCCCAGAAATATTACTTGCTCTGGAGGACACAGATAAAAAGAGAGCAACATACACAGCCAGGAATGACTGTCAGCCCCAGCTCACCTCCATGCCACAGCCTGGACTCTGCCACATACTCTCACCCTTTCATCCCTGCAGGATCACAGCAGAGGAGGCAGGATAGTGTGAGATAGCCACATTAAAGCTATTAAATACAGTGCTGTTATTATCATGATGGGGTATTTCCAGGTGCTGCATGTACAGAAATAACTGGAACTGTTGGAAATGGAAACAGCTCAGCTACACTGAAAATTAGACCCCAAGAGCCCAACCTTACATAGCTCTACAGAAATGACAGAATACTATGAGATGACTATAAATGTTCTGGACTCTATTTCACTTTATATGAAAAGTTACTTCTCAGAAAGCCTGTGAGATTGAAAGCTCTGGTGCCTGAAAGAGCTGGAGGAGATTTGCAAATGGTGACTGGGACTAGCGTGTCTCAGTCTTGACCTCTGGCTATTCAGTCAAGACTTAGCAAAGAATTTGCTTTTTGTGTTTTCCTCACTTCTCCACTAAAGCAGATTTTGCCATCGAAGAAGCTGGCTGAGAAGTGGATGCCCTTTCCAGCCAAACAGGTGTAAGAACATCATCAACTCCCCTCATCGAGACCATCAACACATTCTTTGTCTCCAGCTGGCATTGAACCATTGATCTGGAGGTGAAAGACTTTTTGTTTCATTGCCAATCCCCTGAGACCTCCAGGCATCCCACCCATCTCCTGAGGTTATGTGCTTTGCCCTTTTTCATTGTTAAAATACCTATCTGTCTCCTTTCTCACCTGTTCCCCTTTCCTGGTTTATTTCCTTGTGGAAATTAATTTTCCTTTAGACACTCAAGTGCAAAGGATCCTGACCTGAGACGATTGTCACTAATAACTTCTTCTAAACCAGCTCTCTGTAAAGTTAGAGCTTTTTATTTCTTTTATTTTCTTTTTCCTCCCTTTAAAAAATGGGTTTTTTTTAGGAAAGGGCACTGTCTACAACCACTTGAAAAACAGTAAGATCAGCCTTTACAGATATATTAGTGTATATTTCAGTTGTGCATATATCTGTAGAATGTAGGTATGCACACGATTATTTATTTTTAATAAGTTTTAACATCCTCAAATCTCAATAGTTAATGTCCCTTTGTTACTTAGAAAAGTGCAAAAGAACTTAATGTATTAAATAAATCCCAGTTGATGATTCTTGGCCCAGATCCATGAAGGCTTTGTCATTCAAGAAACGAGGACTTCAAATCTCAGAGCCAGCACGTCAGTAGCAACTTTACAGGGAACATATAACAATAATAATAGTAATACAGAAATAAAAGATGGCAAGGTGCAAAGCAGCAGGGGTCCTACAGACAGTTCCAAGGATGCTTTCCTTTCAAGAAATGAACAGATGCAAGATGCACCCGCATGAAAGTGTAGGCAGATACTGCCATTTTTCATTAGCTGAACACGAACATTCTTCACCTGTGAGTTGGGACACAGGGAGTAGACTTTTGCATTTCTTCCATCCTTGAGATACAATCGCCCATGTGCTGTTCTGAAGTCCTCAACCGCTTGGCAGGCAGTCCCAGCCCTTTCACTTCACAGGGAGAACAGACTGTTTGCCAAGAAAAAGGATTCAGAACTGGACAAACATTAAACAAATACTTCAGGGAGCTTTATTTTGTTTGTGATACATCTTTAGATTTTGCATTTGAACTCTTTGTAGAGGATTAAACTTCTGATGTGCTTGTCCCTTCTTTTCCCTCTCCCTCCTCCTCCTCCCTGGTGTCTCAGGTAACAGTTGTGAGCCAGAAAGACCAGATTAGCTTGAGGGGGAAGTTACAGGAGGTTTCAACCCTGAAGGACTTCTCTTGAAGCAGAAGGTTAGTCCCCATGGATTGTTGAGTGACCTTCTTTCCCAGCAGGATGGAAGTAATGCCCCCAGCCCCCAAGAAACAGCTCAGACCTGCTATTTCACCTTGTCATAGGCAAGGACTGAAGGGTCCCACGTGCAAATTGCATGATATCAAAACTCCAAACTGCCCTAAAGAAAACAGATTTCTCTGTCTATTCTATGACTTCTTACAGCATAACCTAGCTCCCTGTCTCTAAAGGTCTCTGTGTCCCTTGCTCAGGTCTGTGCCTACTACATTTCTTGCTTGTCCATCCAACCCTGCCTGCTCCCAAGCCTGTGTAAAGCATGTCAGTGGTGTCAGCTGAGCCACTGCATGAAGTAGTTCAGGAAATGAGCCACTGGTAGCAATTGCTACTCTTATTAGACACGAGAGACTCCACACTGGCTCCCATACCCAAGATGCAAGTCCACAGGAAGACCAGACTTTCAAACACCTATTATTCAGGGACCAAGCTTTTCCTAGCTTCTAAAGCAGGACCTCATTTTCTGACATGGAGGTAGTTTCTCTTGGTTGTGGAGGATATTCAGGGGCCTCTTACCAGTTGCGTCTAAAAGAGCACACCTGCCTGTGTGGCTGGTTGTTATTCACATCACATTTGCAAAAAGCCCAGGCAGCAATAGGAGGAAGATGGACGTGAATAGAGAGTGTGGGAAAGGAGGAAAATAGAAGCACTAAAGTGTTTTCAGATGGTGGGATTTTTTGTAGGTGTTCCGTTCTCTCTCACCTTGATGCTTCGTTTCACCTGCTTGCTGCCAAGGCGATTGGACAGCATGGTTCTGCTCCACAGGAAACAAGGAATAAAAAATTACAATAGCAAAGTATGTCAGCAGCTTCCAGCCTCCGATCAGCTGTAGGATCTTCGGCAGCTGCTAACACTCCTGTTTACACAGGAAGAAGGAGATGCTGTAGAAAAGGTGCTCCTCTTACTGCCCTTGACCAGTGAAAGAGTTGGAAACTAGTAATAGCTAGGCTTGTTTATCTTGGGATGTACCCTATCCTGTTCAATTTTTAAAGCTCCTCATGTTCTTTGACTGTGCAGGAAACAGGAGGATGGTGCTGGCAGTGTGCATACTGCTCTGCAGGCATCTAAGCCAGAAGGGAATTGTGGCATCTGGAGCCCAACTGAGTGTGTGCGATGGGTCTCATGTGCCCAGTCCTGGAGTTTAGCTACTCTTGAAGCCATCAGTATCCTGACATTCACATCCCTGCATCACCCAGGAAAGAAGCTAGTACCTTTCTGCAGGCAAAGCTCTAACACCAACAAAGCACCAGGAGACCCAGTTCTGAGTGAGGGCGAATCAATGTAGCTCCAGGGCATGATTAGGTCCTGTGTATTTACATCTGCTACAAACCGGGTTCCTCCATCTTCAGGTGTTTTTCTGTTCTGAGAAATGGGAGATGAATAAACTAGGATCTATCTCAGTGCTTCATCTTCTTCCTTGTCATTATGATGATAAATATTTTCTACACCAGCCGTCTGAAGCTTCACAGATAATGGAGCAATGCTACCTCCCTCCATGGGAGACCAGTCTGTTGTTCAATCATTTTCTCTTTCCCTTCCTTCACTGTGGTGGACAACTGAATCATGTCCCTTCCACCTCTGCTTTGATTTCCTGCCACAACCCACCTCCTCTTGATAATCATTATTAGCAAAGGATAGGTCACTTTGGAGACTATGGATTTCTGGTATGTAAGAAGCCAGTCTTACAAGATCAGGCTGCTTCTGAGATTTCTAACTGGCTTCTTTTCCACTATCTAGAAATCCTTGGGGTTTCTGAAAGTGGGTTGTCTTCCAGGCAACAAACACATCATGATTCCAAGAGATAACTCCATACTGTTGGGCAACAGAGCATCTCTGGCTGCAGTTCAAAGTAGGTCACCATAAATGCTCAGACCTTTAGCATCTCCTGGCATCAGTTCCTCCCCTGGACATGTGGAGTCTTTCTAGCCGCAGCTAGAAGACCATGGTAACTTGCAATTTACTTGTCTCACTTAGAAAGAAAAATGAAAATAAAATCAAAGAGAGACCAAGGAGAGCATAGGTGTTAATGCTGCTGTAAGTACATACCACCTCCCAGAGGGCTTTGGAGCCTGCCCACTCCCTGCAGCAAGGGTCTGTGTTAGATGATTGGAACCTGGGACTTAGTTTTGATTGTAGAAGTGTGTTAAAGTGACAGCAGGAATACCTCTAATCACTCATTTGAGCTCTTTAAGACACCTCTGTAGAGACAGATTAGAAGAAGGACCCTTATAATGAACAGGAAGCCATATCCCACTGGGGCAAACTGACACAGTTAGTATCATGTGGAGGATCACATTTCAGATACGTTAGTTTTGATCTCTGTGGGAAGTTTGTAAAATCAAACCCACAGGAACCATGATTCATCTGCAAAGGTAAAATGAACATCTCTGTTGCCTAACATAAAATTGGAACTAACTCCCATTGGGAATCTTTCTGTTGCTTTTGATGGGGTTCAGAGCAAGCTGTCATTTAACATTGTATTAATTCAAAAATGGTGCTCTTTTGGCCCAATCCTGCTCCTCTTCCTCAGACAAGTCTCCCATGCAGGTTATTGGGACTTTTTGCCATAATTTCCAAAGGCAAAAGAGGTATAAGAGAAGAACAACATCTTGACACCCTGGTCTGCAAGGAGGAAAGGTACTGGATTTACATCTTTTCATGACATCAAAATCTGGCCCAGGGCCCACTTGGGTCAACAGAAAGATCCTGTTTATTCCAACAGGCTCCGAGTCAAACTCTAAGGATGAATTTAATCATACTTGACATTGGCTGTTTGAAACCTGGTCAACTTAAATCCAAGCTGAGCAGCTGGACTCCTATAAAAGCAGCTGCAAAGATGGGCACTTCTGGGACAATTCTTCTGATCTGTCTCGAACACACACCGTCAGGTGTGATGACATTCCTAGCCCTCTCCACTGGCTACACAAAGAGCCTAACTGTCTGAGACTAAGTACCTAACTTTTAGATGGTCTAAATCTCATTAGATCAATACCACCTAAATTGTTGTATGTGGCCTTTGACAGTGCATCAGAAAGCCCATCGACATCCAAAGAGACCTTTGACAGAAGAAGAACTAATAAATGCAGAATTCGATCCTTTATTATTTCTTTTTTCTTTAGAAAGAGCATTGCTATTTCTGCAGCTCTAACCACAGCCTTGGTTTAATAAGACATGCTAATGTGTTATGACTTCTGGGAGCTCTAGAGCGAACCCATGTTGATAACAGGCTTAGCCTCAGAAATGATAAATCACAGGGGGGAGAAGAGATATGAAAATTCTTTTCAGCCCTTGCAAATGAAAAGAAGATGTGATTGTAGAATATGTTTGGGATGTATGAGTGGGGTTCTATAATCAATCATCCTAAATAAACCATTTTACTTAGCATCTGTTTGAAGGCAGACAATCAGGCTAGGTATATGTTTTCTCCATGTAAAAATACTTACAGAATCTTATATCTGAATTTCTCCATCATAGGTATTCTATATGAACCCTCATTTTATAGCATGTGAGTCCCTGGCAGACTTCAGAGAGGCTTTAGGCACAATATCCAAACCAGAAAGTAATACTAGTTACATTTTACTGATTGAGCAAACAGACTTGTTCAGAAGCAAGACAGATATATATGGCAGAACAACACAAATAAACCCCAGCTCTCTTATATCCTAGACAGCATTCTAGCCACAGGAGCAGCTTCCCTGTACTAGCTCCCTAGATGGCTTTTCTTACCCTCATAAACTATGTTGAATGTCCTACTTAAGACTGGTTTTTGAAAGGAAATTCCTCAATTTGGTAAACTTCTCTTAATACTGTAGGGTGATTATTGGTGTTTTACTTTGAGTTAATGTCTTCCAGTAAATAATCAGCCAAGCAGAACAACCCCAGCAACAACAAAATCCAATAATATTACTTCTATAGTCCCAGAGTCCCAGGACAGGAACAGGCTGCTGGAGTTTCCCTTGTCCCTGTCCCTGTGACAAGGCAGAAGCAGTCACACTTTTGTCATTTCTGATGTTTGACAAACCCACTCTTGGCTTTCCTGTAACAGACATCCCATGGCCTCCCCAGACTGCCCATCCCAGCCTCTCAATCCTTCCTATAAGAAAGAAAAAAATCCCCTCATGATAATGTTGGGGTTTTAGCAACCCCATAAGAACATGAAGAATAGTGTATCCCCTTCCTTTTTGTAGTACCTTTCTCTACATGCAAGAATTCCTATCACGCTGTACTCCCTTTCACTTCTGGAAGGCAACCAGTCACGGTGTGCTCATTTACTTATAAAACAGGCTTTAGTAGACCTCTAGCCAGCCTCATTGCTCTATTCTGGATGATCTTCACACTGGGACACCTTTCTTGGAGACAGAGTCCTCCAGCTGAGGTCTCACCATATCTGCAGAGGATTGGTTTGTGTCTCATCAGCCATATGCTTCCTTACACAGTGTGGTATAACGTCTGGAGAGTCATATTCAGCTTCAGACAGACAACAACACTCAGGGCCCCACCTGGGGAACCTCTGCTTTGCTAATTTTCCCCATGCACCAGTGCATTTGGGTGTTACAGTGCTATACCTTGCACTTCTCCCTGCTGGCCTGCACTACATCCTTGTCAGACCACATCTCTCTCATGTCAAACTCATTTAAAACTCTCATTCTGTGCTTTTATGCATTGCCAGTCCTAGCAGGCTCACTTGTGTATTAAGCTGCTGGACTCCATTCCGTCATCCAGATCAGGGATGAAAACATAAAGCAGAACTGCAGCCAGGAACAATGTCTACAGAATCCATTTTCTTGAATCCTCCTGCTTCAGGGCAGACAGCCACTCAGAAGGTAGATTAAATACCCACTGACACTACATCTACATTTCTTTCATGCTTCCTAGTGTGCTTCCAAGAGTATTGTGTGAAAAAAATATATCAAAAAACTTACTCTCATCAGGTTATGGTATATATGTTGTGCATTCTTTATTCACAAGGCCTGTTGTCCCACCATAGAGGAAAATTAGACTGACTTTCAAATGATTTATCCATGATGGATGTTACTGATGTCCCTGTTTGCTTTTAAGTGATTTTGAATTGTTTATTTGGCTGGATGTGTCCTGTGGACATGCGAACAGGACTGCCCATACAGGATGTGCTGGAGTTATGATGTCTGGGGGTCCACCAAGCACATTCCCAGTGTGTGGGTCAGGACAAGCAGCACAGAGGACTGCTTTGGCAGGATAAGCAAAGTGGCTTGGGCATGTAAACCCATCTCAAAGTCATACCTGATCTTCTCAGGCTACTGTGCAGGGTAGTAAGTTTGTGCTCCTAGCAATTAATGTACTTTTTTTCCTCCCATCAATGGGTCTAACTGCCATCTCAGCTTATTTCAACTTCCTATTGGATACACGCATATAAGGGATGCACAACTTAACAGAATCAGGCTCAGGATGCCTGGGATGGGAAGAGCTATCACAGTTCTCTTGTATTTTATGAAGTGCTGAGCGTGATACAACAACATTCCTCCTTCATTGCTCTGCACAACTGAGTTCCCTCTTTATATTTTTTTTCTTTCTCCACTTCTTGCTCATTAATGGTGCAAGCACTTGCTTTAATACATAGAATGTATATATATACACATATATGCGTATATTCTTCATAATTCCTGCCATGCACAGTAACACTGTAAAGACTCACCAGAGTTGTCTTTATCTTCTGCCAAGGAGTCTTTGTTCATCTACAGGTATTTGCCTGGAAAGCTCTCACAGTCATTTTGTAGAGTGCCTGTGTTTTTCCTCTGCACTTTCTCTCCCTGAGGTATCATCAGTTGCTGGCAAGCTTCAGTCCTCTTTATTTGCTTTTAAGTCCTGGGCAGAATCTCTAAGAGTCTGGAAAATTCAGCCTTGCTGATGTAGGGTCACTCCAAACCATTTGCACTTTCTGACAGGAGTCCCCCACCATCCAAGGGGAAGTGTGAATGCAGTGGCACTGCCTGGATGTGACTTCGGTTGAGCTGATGTTCACCCAAATTTTGGAGCACCTCCGTTGACTACAAGTTGCTAAATGAAGCTGTATGTGTGCACATCTAGTTTTCTTCCCCATTCAAGTTCATTCGCTGCCCCAGCTGTAACTTCACACCCTATAACTTCACAGTTCACAGCCCTACCCCAGGCTATTTTATTTCTTGTGATTGTTCACATTTAGCACAATCCCTACGCTCAGCTACACGTCAGGAGTGTGAAGACATTCGGGCAGATACTCTTACTAATAGACACCCAGGGCCTGACTCTGCCCAGTCCTGACACAGCCACAGTCATCACACCCGTGGAAAGGAGGAGTGAAAAGCTGCCGTGAAGCTCCACGAGATGTTGCTGATGAGTCCAAGCTTCTCCTGCACGCAGCTTTGAAGGTGACTTTTTGCTCCCCATATTTCACCTGATGTCACCCTTTCCTAAGCCATGTCATGCTGTTGTGGACACAACATGGACCCCCATCCCCTCATTCCTCCAGACCGACTGCTTGTCTCTGCTCACAAACAGCAAATGTCGAACTGTTATTTTGCAAATACAAGCATTTCCATGTGTCGTTGACATTTCCTATTTGCGAAGCATACATAAAACCCTCCCTGTGAATTACACAAAACGGGCCAGAATTTGATCACAAAACTTGATTAAAGGAGTTGCATGAAAGAAGAGCATATATTGTATGCAAACAGGAAAAGTAGCTTCCAGTTTAGCCTTTGTACTCAACAGAGATTATGTTCTGACACCTCTGCAGTCTCCTCCTTTCTTTTGTGCAATATAAAGGGCAATATAAACATAACCTGGAATTATTTGTTGTTTTTCAAGGGAATCAAAGTTTTCCTAG